>JAPZDX010000008.1:1291354-1310163 GCA_029783625.1 Naso annulatus | reverse complement strand
CATTTGTATTTTTCCATAATTTCAAAGCTACACTGTCCAACTCACCTGAACAGTGACTTTGGTGGTGTGTGTCCTCTGGCAGCCGCCTCCAAAGCTTCTGCAGCCAGATGGCCAAAAATCAAAATCACATTTGTAGCTGCAGCTGATTGTGCCAAAAAGGAGGGCAGGGTGGCTGAAGTTAGGCCTCAGCACGTCAGCAGAGGAGTTAAGTTGTTTTATTTAAAACAGGAGACAGAAAAGTTTTCCAGGAGAGCTTAATGCAAATCTATACTTGTCCTGCGATAAAGAATTGATGCAGCCATGAAAGCAGTGAGTGTGGAGGAAGTCTGAGGGGAGTTATGTCATCTTAATCAGGTTGATGGCACATAAACGTCTCACAGTCTCAGGGTTGGTTGTTGTTGTTGCTCTTACTGTGCTTGGCAATATTATCTAATACAGCAGTTTGTGAGATTAACACCTTGATCCAGGAAAAGCCATCCAGAGTTCAGCTTCCCTCCACTTCATGATCGCTCATCAACAACAAATCTAAAAAAACAGAGTGCAAGAAATAATAAATATACTGAAATGATACGTCACCATAAATAAATCAGCTGTTTGAAAAGTAATCTGATAATTTAAGAATCTTAAAATCTGTGTTTAAAAAAAAAAAAAAAAACGACAACAACATGATTTAATTTAAACACACAAACACAATAACATTAAACAATAAGATAGTTCATAATTGTCTGATATGATGCCATATTAACATCTGATGTGTATGAAACTATTTGAACAAATATGTTTTGTGAATTTTATTATAAAGAGTAATGATCGAATCGATAGAAATGTGTTTTTACTCTTTCAAAAAACAACATCAGACATTTGATGACGCTTTGTTTAATAATTTATTATATGTGTAATTCGTTTAGAAGGTCTGTGATTATACTATAAAACTTACTTGTGTCGAACAAAAAAGATTTTTATGTTTTTCTCGAAATATCCTCAAATTGAAAGGGATATCCTGGAATTTTTCACATAGAGCCCCATTTTTGATGTCTCCAGTCCTATTTCCATCATCAGAGACCATTTTCAGCTCATTTGATGCAGTATGGAGTTTGGAGTTGTAAATGCTAATGCTATCACTAGCAAGCCAACAGTAGCCACAACCAAACGCCAGTTAAACACTCCACAGTGCGCGCAAAGCAAGTTGAATATGACCACAGTCTACTGAGGTGAATTCTAGTGTTTGTAGAATAATTTTACAAGTCAAACTACGGCTGAGTTTCCTTAATTTGTGGCTCTGGTTAGCGTTAACAGCAACAGAAAGCTGCTGAACAGTTTACTTCCTGTTGCTACTAAGCCACAAATTTAAGGAATTCAGCCGTAGTTTGACTTTTTAAAATTATTCTAAGAACCCTCGAATTTGCCTCAATAGACTGTCGTCATATTCAACTTGCTTTGGGTGCACTGTGGAGTTTTTAATCAGAGTTTGCTAATGGCTGCTGTTGACTGCTACTGGTGCCAATGACTGATGCAAGACTTGCATTAGCATTCTCAGCAATACCGTTAAACCGTCCAAACTCTGCGCTGCATCAAATGAGCTACAAAAGGTCTCTATCGATAGGAATGGGACTGGAGAAGTTGAAAATGAGGCGCTATGTCAAAAATTCCAGAATATCCCTTTAACATTAAAATGTATTTGTAGTCATTGCCTTACAGTGTTACAAAAATAACTCATTTGATCACTTTCTCTTTGTTTTTATGTATATTTTGGATATTGGATGCATTAATTAATGAGGTGCCTGACTGCAAGAGCTTGCGTAAAAGTTTAACAGAAATAAATGAGGAACAACACGCAGCAAGTTTCCTCTGCCAGATTCAGAACAGGAGACACTGTGGGAGGCGACAAAATGCAGACAACACATGCATGATTTGTAGGATGGTGAAGACAAGTATAAGCTAAATCGATCAGAGGACAGGCGCGGGTCAAAACCAGAAACAGATAAGCTTTAGACAAGACCTTTATTAAAGGTCAGACAGAGAATCATCAGTCAACAGATTGAGCACAAGGTCAGGCAGGTGTCCAGGTAAAAGGTTCAGGTTGCAGGAACATTATCAGGTTTATGTGACAGGAAAAGGGGGATGGTATCTGTAGTGACAGGGCTGATGAGGGACGGTGCACATGCAGGTAATGAAGGGGCATCGGTAAGTAGAGATATGCAGCTGGAGGATGGAGAGAGAGTTGTACGGTCACTGGGTTTGCTCTCCTCCTACTACCATGAATTACATTAAAGTGAGCTGGTAGAGAGCCGAGTGAGGGGAGAGGGAAGCTTACAGTCATTCCCACATTAAGGTCATGACCTCTGAACCCGGAAGAGTTCAGACATTTAACTCCTGCTGCTTTCCCACGATGTTTCAGTTAGGTAGTCAGGTAGTGTGTTTACTGCAGATGAAGTGTTTTCTGTGTAGACTGGATTTACAACCGAGCAGATGGTGGACGCAGAGCCGCCCGCCACTCGCTGGATTTAAACTGTTAAGTCTCCCCCTGCGTGACAGTCTCAGGTAGTTTTGGAAGGAACTCTCTTAAACTTTATCACTTCACTTGATCAGGTTTATTTTTACAGCGGATAAAACCTGCAGTGGACTCGTAATCAGGCAGCATGTCGGAGCCAAGTTCAGTCAGCTGACTTGTTTTCATGGGCAGGTCGAGACAAGAGTCAAGCTGTGGGGTGACGTTCAGTCTGACCTTTGAACTGGGTCACATGTCAAAAGGTCTTTCAGTTTACCCAACAATAATGGCGATACTGACTTAACAATAACTTGGAATGTTTTTTTTTTCTTTGAATAGCTGATACATGTGCTTGCAATCACAATCATCTTCCAATGCAAATATCTTTAATTAAATATAGCTTCTCACCATACTGAGACAGAGTGGTAAGCAGAAAATCATATCTTTCTCCTTGAGTTTTAGTATAAAATGTGTAAAAGATGCTTTAAATTCTCTTGGACCAACATTTCTAAAGAAGCTTTCATGAGACAAAGATGGATTTTTCTTTTACTCATCTATAAAACACTAATGTGCAATTGGGCTGAAATACATCTGATTTATGCATGGGACATGTTTACTCAGTGTTCCCAGGATCACAACAAAACAAGTTAAAGCACCTTTTAGTTTTTATGCTCCTCACCTGTGGAGCAAACTTCCTGAATACTTGCAGCCTGCCACACTTGTCAGCTCATTCAAATCAGAACCGAAAACTTTACTAAACTAACTAAACTTTGGCCTTTCAATAAGTGAGCCACAAAAGTTCATTTAATCCATAATTATTTTGGCTCTTCTCTATAATAATTTAACATTTATTTGTCACTGTTTTTTTTTTTTTAATGTAATTTTTTTCAAACATATTAAATTGTTTTTGTTTCTGCTTTCATTGTCTTTTAAACGCATCTTAATTCCTTTGTAAAGCACTTTGAGTTGCCTTGTGTCTGACAAGCGCTATATAAATAGCTTGCTTGGTCTTTCATGAAGCTTTTCAGAATAATTTTCATGGTACTATTTCCTCGACCACTCTCTGTGTATATGTGAAAACATTGTGCTACATAGCAGTACACAAAGAGTATTTGGTAGTTGTGGCCTCTATTTTGTCTTAAAGAGGAAATATATCCTGAGGAGAGAGCCACGGGCAAAATACTTTTTAATGTATTTATCCTCATGGCTTAAAAGTCACAACATCATTGCAGCATAAGAGTTCCAGGATGAAGTGTAAAAACCCTCAAATTAAGATTAAAAAAAGGCATTAACTTAGGAAAAAATATTAAATTTAACATCACATTAGTTAGTATTTATTGATTAAAGATGTAAATCTCAGGAGTACAAACAGAAAAATAACAAACTGCTGTGCATAAATGTTTTTATTTGTAAAAACCTTTTTTTTTTTTCAGCAAATTATTTACAATTATCCTGTTAAATTTGTGGAAAACACCTCCTAAATAAATAAGACTTGACTTCAAAAAACAAAAAAACAAAAACAAACTCAAACTCAGGAAGCTTCACTCAGGTGATCACATGGGTGCTGCTCTGGCTCCGCCCAAAAGACTTCCACATTAATTGCCTTACAGCATGTTGGGTTTCCTCTGCTGCTCACAGACCGAACATCACTGTTTGTCCCAGACTCCTCAGCTGGTCACACAGGTAGGAAACACACTTGAGATACCATCATGCTTAAGACCGGGGGAACTGACCGCTGGACTGTTTGTCTTTGCTGGACTTTTAGTACAAGAAGTTTTATCTCAAAGTGGGTTTGAGTGAAAAGGTCCAGGACCATGAAAAAGAGGACTTTTAATGGGGGAAATATAACTATGTTTACATTCATTTTTTGTTTTTTGTTGTGTAAATGCTTGCACTATTTTCTCCATCCACAGCAGCTGGAGGCAAATCTTTACCAGTTGATCCAGTGGGACCTTACTGTGGAAAAATGGGCAGTTATCAAAAGAAAAAAACTAAATGATCCTGTTTGAGTCGTGTGATTGATTTGACTTCTGATGTTTACTGATTTAAAAGATCATTCTAAAGTCAGGAAACGTCCCATGGTTGAATGCAAGCAACTTGCTAAAGACAGTGCCTTCATTAAGAATTTGTTTTGTTACTTGAGTCTATTTATGGAGACCAGTGTGCTTCACTTCCAGGAAGACTAGATTATTTTGTCCTGCTGTCGTAGACTTTAGTCATTGTGTAAGCAAGTTTTCTTGGAAAGCAGGTGTAATGGTGTTATTTTAGAGCAGCAGGGAAACAACCTGCCTGACTTTTATGGTATATTCTGGAAAATGTCTGCGGAGTTGAACTTGAAGTTTGTATACAACCATAAAAATACTGGTTATTTCATGTCCGTCAGTCCTATGTTTTCTTCCGTACCATGCATGGTGATTGTATGCAGCACAACCAACAAATACTAACTGGTTGTGGCTGAAACTAAATGCTCAGAAATTTATTTTTGTCAAGTACTTTCCCTAAAAGTGAGACCTTTAGGAGGTAAGATACTGTCTTCTGAACTTAATTTAGATGCTGGTACTCGCAGTGGATTTGAACCAAGTTCCTCCAACAGTTCCTTCCTAGTGTCTGGTGAAAGTTCTTGGTTGTATGTATGGCGTAGCCCCATCAGCGAACAGGCAACCTTGGTTCAAAATCAAAGACTTGCAAAACTACTGGCTGCAGCAATTTTACCTCCTTTGCATTAAACCTACAAACCCACGGCCAACAGTGAGTGAGTTGAGTCTGAGAGAGTCACTAAGCTGGAAAGCTCAACCACTCGTGATTAGTGCACTGAAAAAAGTTATAAAAAGACTCTCCTATTGCTCTAAAAAAAGTGGACCTTCCAGACATCTCAGTTTTCCTTTTACATTTATTTTACTGACAACTCTCTGTTCAAAATCACATTACAAGAGAGAGTGACCAGCCAACTGCTGAGACCAATTACAAACTGCCGACTTATTTTAAAATAGAAAAGAGGTACAGAATCTCCATAGAAGTCTGAGAAACCCCTCTAAAATAAACACTTCAGCCTTAAACCAGGTTGAACCCTGTCCGTGACACCTCTTGCTGGTATTACTGATGGCTGATTGGCTTAATGAGTTTAACAAGAGGCTTCTGTTCCTTTCACAGCATATGCTTCTCTTGGCTGAATTGCAGACCAGGATCAAGAGGGATACTGCAGCCTTACCTCAGGAAGAATCTTCTGTTTACTACTTAGACAGAGTAGAGGAGGCAACTCTCTCTGCTGAAGCTGTCTATAGAAGAGCTTAAGCATCAGATATTCCTATTTTGATACAGCTCTAAAACAGCACTAACACCTCCAACACCAACAATGGGAAACACTAAGAGCGGCGCAGTGTCCAAGGAGATCCTGGAGGACCTGAAGCTCAACACAAAGTTTTCAGAGACTGAGATTGTCCAGTGGTACGAAAACTTCAAGAAGCAGTGTCCCACAGGGCGTATCACGAAAGATGAATTTCAGGCAATCTACAGCAAGTTCTTCCCAGACAGTGATGCCCAAACGTACGCGCAGCATGTCTTCCGCTCCTTCGACACGAATGACGACGGCACGCTGGACTTCAAGGAGTACATCATTGCTCTGCACATGACCTCGACAGGAAAGACCACCAGGAAACTGGAGTGGGCCTTCTCTCTGTTTGATGTGGACAAGAATGGATACATCACCAAGTCGGAGGTCAAGGAAATATGCACAGTGAGTTTTGAAAAGGGGAAGCTGATATAGTAGCCTTGCAAACAGACAGTGACATCATGGGGTGAAAAGCTTGCATGTCCAAAGCTTCTACTTTCGTGGAAAGGAGAAAACCCACTCAGAGTTTAAAACAATAACACTACCCCTTGAAGTTTGTATTGTGCCTTTATGTAAGTACTGACAGATACTGACAGATGCCTTAAACACAAAGACAAACATGATTAAAAAACAATAGCATCGATATAGAAAAATAAAAACCAACAGAGAGGAAATGAAGTTTGCTAATCAGCTTTCAGGTTATTGGGAAATGTCTGAAAGAACAGTTAAGTACTTTGAATATGTTGACTTCTTGATGAGAGAGTCCTCATGAAGGTATTTGCAGGAGCAAAATGAAGCATAAACAATAGCATCATCTGCATAGAAGCTAACAGTGGTCATTTGCTCCAGCTGTCTTTTTATTTATTTGCATGAAGTTTTGAGATTCCCACAGTGTGTTTTGTTCCTCCTTGCTATCCAGACATAAGTTTATTGTGGATTAGCGCTTGTTTAAGTGCGCGCGCATGTGCGTGTGTGTGTCTGTGTACTAGAGCTTGTTGTGCTCACTCCTGCATCATGTGATATCCCTCTGTCCATTTGAGTTTGTTTTACCTGTCTTGTTGATCAAGGGCTCTCAGTCCTCTCAGCTGGAGCAAGACCAAACATGCAAACAGCCTGACTGACTCAGTCAGACCGAGAGTTTCTACGAGGGAAAGGGGTGGGCTGGATTTAGGGCTGGCAAATATAAAGATATTATATCGTGTCCAGATATGAGATTATATATCGTCTTAGATATTGAATATCATTATATCGTGACATGGAATAAATGGTGATTTTTTCTTTTTTTTAATACTTGCATTTACTCAGTCATTATTTTTACGTTACTAATGATTATTGAACCAAGATTGATTTTTTTGAGAGCACCAACAATCATCCCTACAATACTGTCACATCAGAGGGAATATGGTCCAGAAAATTGTAACGCATAATTCTGTCTCCCAGTTCTAACATTAATAAAGTGCTTTTGAGGAGATTTGAAAATATCCAGATATATATCATGTATGGAGATATAGCCTAAAATATTGTGATATAAATTTCATTATATATATATATAATTTAAATTTATCTAATTTTCATTATTATTGCCCAGCCCTAGCTGAATTTAGGCCAACAACACAAGACAAAATGAGAGTGTCATTGTGAAACAGAAAGCAGCAAAACATCTTGTTCTTTTATCTTATTCAAGTATCTCTGAATTGTTTTTTTTTTTAGAAAGAAAAGTTACAAAAAATCTTTGTAGTAAATTCCTTACAGAGCACTACAAAAGAAAAGATTATGTATAGTCACTGGTGAGAGACGTTGAGAAAAGGGTTGAAGAAAAAGCCAAATCCAGCTAACATCTGATTGCAGTGTGTCTGAAAAAGACTTTGTCACTGATTTTAAAGCCTGGACATTTTCTTTCGTAATCTTTTCTTTAAGCTCTGCAATCAGTAGTTTCAGTTTTCACAGCATTTCCAATCCCCTCTACTTTTTCCATATGCGATGAGATTGTTCATTGTCATTGTTGAAACGTAAAGTGCTCCGGATTTTGATTTAATCTGTTGGTGTGGAAATCATACAGAAGTCACCGTTATAAAGGATAAAACAGAGACAGAAACTCATAGGGTAAAGATCATTACTATCAAATGTGAGGTATTAAAAACTGAACCCTTCTCTCTCTTTGATCTGTCTGTGTTTTTGTGTTTTTCATTCTCCTACCAGGCGATTTTCAAGCTGATTCCAAAAGATGAAGTGGCTGAACTGCCTGATGATGAAAACTCAGCTGAGAAGAGAGCGGATAAACTCTGGAAATACTTTGACAAGGGCGAAAATGGTGAGATACAGAAGTATAAATGACCTGTGATTTTGCTGAAGCCGACAGAAGTGAGCACTAAAAACAGAAAGTGCATAAAGTCTGTTAGTCCAAAAGGCTAATATAGTATTTGTACTCAATGCTGAGTGTATGACACAAAACATCCATTTGAATAAAATGGCCATGAGGAGCATCTGCTTCACTTAGCTGCTTCTGCATGCATGCAGACTGAAAACAGTCCTGTGTTAAAATAATGCAAACAGCTAGTTTAGTGAGGAGAACTTATGTGGAAATAAAATAAGTGCCAGGAAATATATATATATATATTTTAATAACTGCACTATTAGGTGCAGCAAATGAATCAATATTATTTACTCTGTACCTCATCTGGAACCTTTAAAGTCTTTTTAATTTAAGTTTAATAACCAGAACTTCTTTTCTCTCTCTTTTTCTTCTTCGCAGACCGAGTGGCAGAAGGAGAGTTTATCAAGGGAGTGTTGGAAAATGATGACGCCCTTCGTTTGATTCAGTATCAGCCCTCAAAGTAACTCCGCAACAGATTGTCATCATTTCTCTCTCCAGTCCTGTGTTTTCCGAGCCTGGGCCCAGACCACAGACTCTGCCTACTCTGCTGAGTGGACTTGATTCTCTTTATCTGGCATTTACTCCACTTTGAGCGATTTCCTGAAGGAGTGGATTAGACTTACCCTAACCCTTCCTCATTGGTTGTTGCCTTTTCAAATTTAATCCGCATGAAAGGTCATTACATTGCCAGGGGTCATTTCCCCTGTGGAGTGAGTGTGGAGAGAAGTATGGCTAAGCGAGACAACCGAAATCCAAAAATGTCTTCACAAGCTGTTAAATAATCACATAGATGTTGTTATATTGTGTTGTGATTGAGATTCTGACCCTCCATGCATTGTGGAAAGAGACAAACTGTTTTTGCTTTCACCCCGGGATCCTGCTGGTTGCATGTGCATTTTGGAACGGCTCCACTGCATGTTTGCTTTGTGCTCAGCCCACCAGTTGCGTTCAGGTGTTGTTTCAGAGTGCAGCACAGCCAGACAGTTGGGAGTCGCGAGACTGCTAGATTTCACAGTAATTACAGAATCTAGTATGACCTCAGCCTTTGAAAACCTCTGTTTCTGTTGACTTTAGGCCTGTCTCCACACAATATGACAGTTTACTCATGAAGTCTAGTGATTGTTAAAGTTTAGTTTTATGACAGTTTATTTATGAAGTTTAGTGATTGTTGAAGTTTGGGTTTATGACAGTTTATTTATGAAGTTTCGTGAAATATGATCTTGCATCCACACGGAGTGTTTTTATTCTAAACTTCATTCCAGAGTGGAGACACACCACACATGCATGGAATTTAGGGGTCAATCACATCTCATTGTCACCGTAAGTAGACAGTGGGACCTACAGCATTGCTTCTGCCTCTCGCTTTTGCTCAAAATCTCACTCACAGTCTCACCCCAGCAGGAGCTCCACGAAGGAGCATTGGTTTAAACAGACGTTCCGTGGCTACTTTTTCACGTATAAACTCGGCATTTTTAAAATTCATATCACCACCATCACACCACATACAATTTTAAGTCCTGTAATGTGGCTTTATTAGTTGAAATGTTGGATATTTCTGGACAGACAGCTTAGCCCCACCCGTGGCTCCCCACCCCCGGCGCTCATTAAATGATCACCTTTTCAACCAGAGGAATTCCAGTTTCAAAGTGCAATGCCAGACCAAGAGAATAAGGTCCACTCAGTGGAGTGGGCGGAGTCTCTGGTCTGGGCCCAGCCCTGTGTTTTCCACCGTAACTCTTCCCTCTGCTAATGCAATGACAGCACCTTCACAAAACATGAACACTCACAATTAAATAATAATCCATCATCTCCTCCAGGGTTTTGTGAAGTTTGTTACCAATGCATACACACTTTCTGAACATTTTTCTTAAGTAAGTAGACTAGGAGAAATATAAACATAATATATATTCACTAGAAGTCATCTTGGATCCTTTTTCATCAGCTGCGTCTCCAGTTACTGATAATTAGGCTATAGAAAAAATTGTGGGGTGGAGGCATGTTTTCTTTTGAAGAGGGGTCATGGCAGAAAAAGTTTGAGAATCACTGGATTACCCTCTTTTAATGGAAGTTCTAATAGATGAAGCACAAACAGTACTTATGAAACTGTCAGCGACTAGTAGGCCTATATTTCTAAAAACTTTAATTATGAAGACGTGTTTTAGCAACTCAAGCACACATTTTAAAGTAACTACATGTCATGCGCTTTAGTTCACGCATCACTGTTGTGTTTTCCTCTAATGGACAAGTGATGCTGGTCTCTGTAGTCTCTCATTTCACTCTGGAATGTTTTTTTTAAAAACCCTCACCAACATGTTAGGGCAGAAAGGTGCAACTGGACTTGGACTCTTGTTTTTGTTTAATTTGGGGTCTTTTAGAGAGTTTAATTCATCTACATGACATTATCCTGAAGGTTTAATGCTTAAATTTAAGTATTTAAATAGATAAATAAATTGTTTAAAAGCCACGTGAACAGGGCAGGTAGAATTTGTTTTTGATACAGTTGTTATTCTCTGCAGTAAATATACATAGCAAACAACAGATAATCATGATAATGGATGTCAGCGATCAACTAATGGAAAATAGGTTTGTTCATGTACAACAACATGTAAATCTAAGAGTTGCTCCTGGATCTCCCTTTTCAACTAATTCAATAAAACAAAATTACAACGTTGTAATAGATCTTAAGGTGTCAGATGTCTGTTTTTTCTTCTTCTTTCCTTTCTTCTTCCTCTTCCTCTTCTTCTCACATGTGCTCAACCTGTTAAGACCAACACAATCTCATACAAAGTGCTGTTTAATGAGAGAGCAGCAAAACTCTCTTAGACTTGCTTTTGGAGATGTGAATGTGAATGTGATGCGCCCCATGAGACAGTAGACGGTTCCAGACACGGAAGGGTTTTTGGCTTTGAGGTCCCGAGACTCTGGATGGTAAGTTGATAATATGGAGTTTCTCCACCTCTCCTTAGAAAACAAGTGCAAATTTGCAATAGCTGTGACCAGCAGTCTACAACAAATAGTTTATGAGTTATGGAAGGGGTGGGGCTAAATTGTAGGGGCGGAGCAAAACATGATCAATGAAAGTGTGTGTATGTGTATTCTTTAAAGTTTGGCCATGTTACATGAGTCTGTCTAGAAGTTATGCACCCTTTTGTTACAGGCCACGCCCCCTTTTTGCCAGTTGGCCCTAACAGTTAATCAGCTGTCCTTTGGCTCATGACCAACTTTTCCACTAAATCTTGTTCAAGTCTGTGAATCCATGTGGAAGTTATGCACCTTTTTGCAATGGGACTCTCCCATTGCCACGCCCCCTTTTAGACAATTGGCATGAACCTATACTGACGTGGTTCCAGCAAAAAAGCAGGCCTCTAGGCATCAACTTGTCACTGATATTGACTGACGTTCACAGTAACCAATAGGGCTGAATGTAGCCCACACAACTCCCCGCCTGCCCACTCGCCTGCTAACGCTAATGAGTACAGCCTCATCTCTGTTGTGGAGGACTTCTGCCACCACATTCACTCCATGTGTCTATATTATTTGAAAAAATCATTATCATTGGACGAACAATTTAAATGCTGCGGAGTGCAGGATGAGTCATCAAAAAATTAAAAAACATTTTTTCAATGTGAAAAAGCCACCTGCCTTCATCAGGAGCAGTTTGTTTACAGTGGATTCTGTGGAGCTTCTACGGTCAACTGAAGACTCTAGTGAATCGGATAAAATCAAATTTAGCAAATGCAAAATCTTTATCAAAATCTGTATTTCAGATTCATCTCAAACTGACAAATCTTAGAGAAGGGAAAAACTGTGTTCTAAAAATAAGAGCCCACTCTCCTCAAGTCTCCAGATGTTCACAGCTGGCCTGCGTAGCGGCTGCGTCCTTGAGTTACACAAGACAAACACAGAAAAAAGTCTCCATATAGAAGATTCATATTGTTTTACAATGACCAGACTGAATTCACTATCTAGCTCCATTTGGAGACATCTGCTGTGTTGTTTGTTAAAATATACATGCTGCAAACTTCAGTATGAATCTACATGTATTTCATCTGTTTCTGGTTGACAAAAAAGAAAATCAGTTTGAGAGGGTTCCTTTCAAAAATAAAGTAGACACCTCTTTTTTATGGAATGCCTTCAAAGTAAACAGATCCTCTATACAGTGAGCTTTTAATTACTTAAATGTACAATTAATAAAGTTATACAAATCAGAAAACTCTGCATTGGGAATAAAACACAGATTTTATAGCAAAACTAAAAGCTGCAGCATTCTCAGATTCTGTTCATTATGTGTGAGCTTTTTTGTTGTCAGAATTTTTTTGTTTGTTGCAGAATCAAACGTGGCGACAGATGAACACGCCTGTTTCCGGAAATTGTAAATAACTGAATTAACTTCTTTATGTTCCATATTGGTGGTTTTAGTGGAAAATCTCACAAAACAAAATAATCTTGGTGACAAGTGTCGTGAAAGGCTCATCTTACATAAACTGTTGTATAATTCAGCCTCTTAATTTACATTTTAAATTACTTTCCACATACAGGCCACTGACCTGCAGCCCTGTTTATCTCTGCTTCACTGCCTATATTATGTCAATCTCTCCCTCTGTCTCGCTCAGTCTTATTCGCCTCACTGGGGAGATTATTGACATAATCTTCTGTCCAGCATTTGAAAGCATCTGCCTTAATGTCTGATTCTCTCTGTTGCTGTAATCTTAAATTCTAGCTTTTCTTCTTTCCTGTCTTTTGTAGATAAACATAAACACATATGAAATAAAAACTTAACAAACTCAGGTCTGAAGCAAAGTAGGAGCCTTATTACGGCAAATATCTTAAAGTGATTTTTTCATGAGATTCAATGTATGACTTAAAATGCAGTATCAGTGTGTCCAATAAATATCAATCAAATTTACTCACCAATATTCCAGGCCTCTGTGACGAAAAGGAGGTGTTTGAAATTTTCCTTCCCATTCATTTGAATTGAAAAGCTACAAACTAACAAACAATGTGCTTAAAACTGAAAGTTTCAAACATACCATGATTAAATAACCTACCGGTCACATTCAGTTTATTTCCATGCTTAGTTTTGTGTAATTATCATTTTCAAATAAAAGTAGATCCTTCAGACAGGAAGTCTTTTGAGATCAATGCGCATTAGCTGTTACTGCAACATTGTCGCTGTCAAGAAAATGATAACAGCAAACACACAGTGCCGAGTTTTATTATTTTTTTTCTAAGGTAAAGGTACTTTGTTAGGTCACATATACAGTGTTCAGTGTAATTTGGTCAAATTTTTTGCTGCAGCACATTTCACGGTGTATTGACTTCCGGATGTCTGATGGCAAACAATCACAGCTAGCATTGCTCCAGATCTCCAACTGGCAAACGACGGTAACAAACATGGGTTATGTTGCGTGAATAATTGTTATATCCAACGACCGTGCACCTCATGATAAAAACTGCAACGACAATAAGTTATGATCCTCATTAACTGTGGAAGTTTGTCAGCATGTGGGCATGCACACTTCCATCAGAAATAGTTAATAGGAATAGGAACGTTCATTTCCTGTAACGGTGTCACATGACCCCGCCCCTTTAGGTGACCAGAGGCAGTCTTGAGTCCATTCATTCTTATGGGAGAATTGAACGTAATCCCAGATTATGACCATTTCTTTGGCTCCATTGTCACCAAGGTACATATTGGACCCAATTTTCACAAGACGCATTTCTTCCGAACATTCTGACAAAAAAATGACATTTTTTCAGACACACAAATCAGGAGAAAATTAACTTTGTTCGAGACCCACCCACTCACAGAGACACTCTCTTGTGAGATTTGGTAACCGGCGCTTCCCGCCTTGCTTCAAAAAAGACATAAAAGAACATTTAAATGGTCTTACAGGTGAAACCATGAATTAAAAGTTAAAACTTACATCAAACAAATTTCATGTGACGCAAAATCCATCTGCTTTAATCCATTCACACAACGTGAATAACACTTCAAATGGAGGGAAGGTAGTGCCCTAACTCTCGCTATGGGAAATGTGACTCCGCCTTCTTAGGAGATGGAAGTGTATACAATTTCACACTACTAGCACAGCACTGACACCGTGTAAAGGTGGTATCTTGTGTTTTACTGACTGTCTTTTGGTTGAATAAGTTCTTTGAATTGCATAAATCAATTATTTCACAATATTTGTAAGCGCAATTCAAGTGAATGGGGAGGAAAATTTGACCACCTTCCCTTCGTCACAGAGGCTTGTAACCTTGGTGTGTCAGTTGGAACATTTATTTAACACACTGATAACTCCATTTTAAGCCATAAATTAAATCTTGTGAAAATATTACTGTATCTGTTTAATTTTTCTTTTACTGACATTAAAATGTTCAAGTTTTACCACTTTAGTTGAGGTTATTCCACAGTTTGCTCTCAGAGTAACTTTTTGCTCAGAAGTCTTCAAAACACTTGTCTTTAAGGTTTTTTTGTTTGTTTGTTTTTTTAAGAATGCTAAAGATCATTTTACAATTTTTTTGACACCTCTGTGACTAATAGTTATGAAGTGCTGATTACATGAAAAAACATCATCAGACAATTCGGTTTGCTTTTACTTTAATCCACTCATGCACACATAGATTAAAAACTAAATAAAGTAAATAACATCATATTCCACCACAGTTGTAACATTATCGTCTCTTATCACCTCCTGAATTGTCATTTGAATACAGTCTTTAAATTACAAACAGTAACAGTAACATTTTTTGAAGGTAAGTGTGTGTTCACGGCACCGATCAATAAAAAATAATTTGTAGATCGAATCCTGTCGACATGTTTGTCCTCTGACCACAAAGTCTCAGCAGAGTGAGTCTTCTCTCTCCTCCTGCAGAGTGTAATCTATCTCATCCATCTCTCGCTCACAGTCTTCACATCCCTCAGTGCCGCATCCCTCCACCACCACCACGCCATGATGGTCCACCAGCCTTCCAACTCCAGCTCCTCCCACTGCTCCCAAACCCATTCCCATTCCTCCAATTCCAACTCCATTTCCTCCCATGGCAACTCCTCCCATTCCCATCCCAACACCGACGGACCCCATCCCTCCAACTCCAATGCCTCCTCCGCCAACAAGCAGCGCTCCCCCGGCGCCACAAGCCAGATGTCCTACAGCTGGTCCCACTCCTCTGGGCCATAGAGGGTCCATGAGCGCCCCCTGTTGGCCGAGCTGTATGAGCTGACTAACAGAGTAAACCCCTCCGCCAGCTCGTACAACCTCCTCGTAGGAGGGGGCGCGGGCAGCAGCTCGCACCTCCTCCAGCCTCACCCGCGCCCGGTGCTTCATCTCGATGATGGTCTTAGTGTAGGAGTTGAGCGTTGCCACGGCAGCGGCCATGCAGCAGCTGAAGGACAGCCACGCCATGCTAATGAGGAAAGGAGGGAGAGATTTGTCTCCTTGCATCAAGATGTTTTTGTCTCAAAACTGCGCTTGAGGTAGTTAAATTGAAAACTTACGCAAAAGACCATCCGTAGTCCCACGTCTGTGGCCTCCAGTCTTTAGGTCCGATGCTCACAGTCATCTGAAACACTGTGGTGTACATCATGTGTGCCACCATCCCCATCATACCTTGTGGAGCAAGTAGAGACAGATAGAAGACAAAGATGTGAGAGCAAGTCTAATAGTTTTGCAGAAAATGATGGAAGAAATATGAGAGAAAAAAGACAGAAAACAACACCAGAAACCAACATTCGTGACTGAGATGTTTAGCCAATAAAACGATCTGTCAACTCTTTAAAGTCTTTCAATCAATATCAAAAAACTTGGAACAATAAATAAACTCAGATTATTAAAAGGCAAGGAACAAAAAGTAAAATTAGGGATTTTTCCTACAAGAAAAGTTTTAAATTAAGCACCCATTTCCTTTATCCATACTTGACTTGGCTACATAAGAACTCAGATCTATGTGCAGTTGATCGTCATCACATTATCTAAGCAACTACCCTCACAGGAAAAAGTTGAAAAGATTTTATAACGGCTCAGCAGAGAGTGTTGCTGATGGTCACCTGAGAGGACGGTGCACATGGCAGCGAAGGCGTTGATCTTGAGCGCATTCATCTCCATCTTTGCACAGAGGCACATCACCTCCACACACATCAGCAGGAAGCCCATGGCCAGAAGACCGATGTACGTGAACTCACTGATGACTGACAGCCAGAGGACTCCTGGAAGCATCAGGGGGAAAAAATGGAAACATTTTGTGTCTACGACAAGCCAATGAGAGGATTGCTGCGAAGTGTATTTCCCTTTGATTAGCTGCTTAGCTTTAAAGATGAAAGTCAGAATACAGGTTATATTTTCGACATTTTCTGTTTTAGTTTGCGTTGTACTAACCTTGTGTCTCTCCAGGCGTCAGCTCAATGAAGCTGCGACACTTTTCTTCTTGATCATTACCTGGAAGAACAATCACAAAGTAATGATTGGCATTAATTACTCATTAACTCTGCCATCATTACATGTATCCAGTGAATCAGGAATTTAAAGAAACCGGTTTATCTGTCCTTGTAGGTTCTGTCAGCAAAAGCAAAAGAATTCGAATGATCTTTTCAATTGCAGTATATTGTTTTGCATGTGGCTGACATAAATAATCTCTTGCAAATGTTAAGAAAGTAATGTTAAATCATAATATTTACTGAAAATGTAAGAAGAGAGCCTAGCACTTAACTTTCCGGAAGGCAGACTTTAACCCCTGAAATTTACTTTGTGCTGCTGACGATCAATTAATCACAGCGTCTTTTATAAGAAGAATACAAGCCAGAGATGCTTCGTGCTCTCTGAATACGGGAGCTTCATCTTTGTGTGTTGTCTCTCATAATGTGTGCTTGTTTTGAGGAAGCTGTATCATAAATGCTGTGTGGTTCACATGTACAAAGCAGCTCTGTAAAACAGTGACGGACAGTTTCTTTTTAATCATGTGCCACAATAATCCAGGCTTTTACAAATTATACTCCTTAGTGAGGACTCAAGAGAGGCTTAACTGTAAATCATCTGTGTTGACTTAAACACAATCTTACTGGCAGCAACAATCGTTTAAAACTTGATGATGTATTATCATGAAAGATAATTTAATAATGTAAAAAATATGACTTTTTTCTTAGAAGTATAAAGTGTGCAAATATTAAATAATATAGGTTATTTTATTTTCTGTACACACTCCAGGCTTTTTAGTTTTAAAGTTAACAACAGATGGATAGTGGCACATTATCATCACGCAAAATTTGTCAATGTGGGATGAATCCGCCCGTCATGCTGATTGATTGTTGCGCAAGAACCTTCCATCAAATCAGATCAGAGTGGCTCTCAGTTTAGACAATCACAAACCTTCATTGTGCTTCTCACAGGAGAGCCAGAAGCCGGTGTGGAAGTAGCGCAGCATGTACTTGTCCTCGCCCGTCTCCCAGATGTAATGGACAGCATTGGCCATCTGCTTCCTCTTTATCCTGGCCAGCTCTTCCCTCTGCTGTGGAGAGAGCGTCACGTTGGACACCGGGTTCCTCGGGTCCGGCGTGGGGGCCTCTAGATGGAGAAAGATGAGACACAAGAAGTGATGAAAGCTAATACAGAGAGAAGGAAGGATTTAACAGAGAAATGGAGATAAAAGAGGTGAAAGTGGAGTTTTTGACGTGAAACAAAGGGGTCAATGAGGGGCAGCAGGAGGAAAAGATGTGGAAAAATAAGATTAAAAGTTAGGATAATGAGAAGAAAGAGGTGATGGAGTTGAGAATGATGAGAGAAAACAGAGGGAGATGAAAAGAATTTGGGGAAATTGATACAAATGGAACAAATACAGAAGTGGATGTGAACATAAATCCTAAAAAGAGTCTGGTGGGTCACAGCGTGTAACACAATCCAGCCCAGAAACACAGTTCTTAAGGTAATCTGTCATTTTCTATGCAGTGAAAATTGAATACTACATGAGAACAAATAGGCTTAGTGCTGAATGACAAGACAGTGTGTGAGTGAATCCAGATAACGTAGCTGCAGATACAAAGTGTTGAGATTAGCAACAAAGCTGGGATTATGTGAATCTGTGCGGGTCAAGTGTAAAATACTTGAATGTAGGGGGCAAGAAAAATGCTGTGGATTCGATCAAATCCTGCACAAATATAGTATTTACTCAGAAGTGTTTTATTATCCATATGCTGCATCTTCCCTGATAGATAGATAGTAAAAATTAAAGGAAGTTTAACACTTTTGAAACAATCATTGCTCATGATGATGTTGCCTGAAAGACTCATTTTTCTACTATAGGTATTTGGCCCAGGTTTGATATGAAAATGCAAGTTCACAAATCAAAATCAATATCTATAGAACAGCTAAGTCATGCCCCTTCCGACGGACCCCATGGGATCTTATTTCGGAAAGATATTGCACATTAGTCCCTGGCCAGAGACAAGTTATTTTTCTGTCTCATTTAAATTGTTCCCATATTCTCAAATATGATGTTTGTCATGATAAAAGACAATTTGACAAATCAATGAAGTTGCAGTTTATCATGAGGATAGTTCAGGTACCACTTAAGTCACGTTTAGACGAGAACAGCCCCACTAATAATTGGAAAAGTCTTTCCTTTGC
>JAPZDX010000008.1:1266682-1285966 GCA_029783625.1 Naso annulatus | reverse complement strand
AACACTCTTTCAACATGCAAGAAACATGCATTCAACTAACTGCCAGTTGACTATAAGGTGCATTTCAAGTGGTCTACTAGTTTGAGAAGGATCCAGCTGAAGCCAAAAACAAGACACGCCCCCCTGATGTCCGTCCCTAACCCTAACCAAGCAGTCTTGGTGCCTAAACCTAACTATTTCATTTTCTTATAGTCTTGTGCGCGTCACTTATAATCACTGTATGAATTTGTTCTGTTCATAGGTTATAGATTTTTTACTGTTGTCAACTGCTTTTCACTTTATTTGAATAGTCCCCACACATGTCCACAAATGCTTCATGACAAATGTCTACTAATAGTCTGTTAATAGTCAGCTATAGATTACTTTCATGCTCTTGAACACGTTAACATGATGACTTTCAACTGACAACAGCTGCAAGTCAACATAGAAGATGTTAACTTAGTGTACAAATAGTTGAACATTAGTTAATAAACTGTTGCAACATTGACAGTCAACAGACACTTTTGTTGAATATTAACTGACTCACTGTTGACAGTCGACTGAAAATCTACTGATAACTTGTAGGGTGCCACAGAAGGACTATCAAAAAAAAAAAAGTGTGACTGAAATTCTATACTGATTCACTGTCACATTTTTCAAATAACATGCTGTTCAATTTTTGAACTTTTAAGTTACATCAAGAGTCATTGCTTTTTAAGTCCAAGTCATGTTTCAGGCCTGATTTAGCTAAATTTGTCAAGTAATGTTAAGTTCAATTCAGGACATTTGGTTTACTAAAGCAAACTGTTGAGATGGACTAAGTATGACAAAAATTACAGAATGAATCTGCAAGAAATAAACTATTTAGTTTTCAGTTAAACTGGTATAAAGAGGAACCATTCTGTTAGCATGATGTCATCTGACTTGCTGAAGGCAACACAAGGACTCTGAGCATCATGTCCTGATGTAACACACGCTGTCAAATCCTCAACGTCCCCTCCTCTGTTTTTAAACGCTAAGCTCTCTCGCCTCATGAATGGAGACACTCAGATCTGCCACAAGTCAATCCTACATTTCCTCTCAACACAATCTTCAGTGGCCTCAAATGACACCACTCGCTTCGATTTCCTAAATTAAACCAGGATATACAGTGAATGAATGAACGAAGCGAATGAGCCGGGTCGGTCGGGGATGAGCCAGTTAGGGCCCAGTTCAGTGCCTCAAGTGCTCTGCACACCAAGACTGTTTATTGGACCATTGTATTTTATTTTATTTTAAACTTGGACTGATGTGATAGACGTTCTGGTACCATTCTGTTATCTTTTGTGTGTGTGTTTCTTTTGTGGTTGTGATTGTTCTGTTAAATGTTTTTTGTGGTTTATTGTTTTAACTTCCTTGGACCCACATTTAAAAGCTGACTTAAGGTGTCATTTTTGCACATCTCGTCTTCTGTAATCAACTTGTCTGATTGATTGACTCATACATTTTGATGTGCGAATAAAAACAAATAAAACAAGATGCCAAAAGACCTAAAAAGAGTTTAAAGACGGTCTACAGACGTGTTTTATTGTGGTTTTCCCACCGAAAAAGCTCAATTACCTCATTATTTGGAGTGGTTTGCTGCCAAAGTTTCATTGGGTTTTATTATGCAATAGCAATAAATAGCTATAAATCTTCTCATTTAGCTTTACCCTCATTGAAATGACATTACCAATAACACATAAATGTTGGTCATGGTTCATAATACAGTGACATCATCTTTCAGGATTTTTAGTGTTTCATACAGAATGTGTGCAGTATGCTGGGTCATATGTGTGTTTGTGGCCCTCTTGTGGTGACTTCAGTCCACAGTGCTGAAAAGATGCAGTGAGAACGGGAAACGTTTCACTTCATGTGTCATTTTATTTCTCAAATGTACTGTATACTGTCACAGTTTACAACACAGTTTTAAATTTAAATACACAGCAAAATAATTTCATTTAATACAAAATTAAATTTGAGAAATAATAATAGCGCTAAGGACTAGTTTTTTCCATTCTCATCTTTCTCTAGAACAACTCTTTGAAACTAAGATATCTTCCCATGAAGTGTTCCACCGAAGTTCACATTTAAAAGATTCAAAAATACAAGAAAAACCTGTACAGGCCCATGAATCACAATTCAAACCATGTGACCTTTAAGAAGTCACGTCAGGGCGGCTTTAATTTACTGCATCAAAACCATCTCAAAAATGTAACATTATCTTCAATCATAAGGAAAACAGCAGCTGTCTGTAGAGCTACATTTAGAGATGCAGAAAAGCTAAAGATGAGCCTTTTATACGGATTTGCTGCCTTTTTATACAGATCTGTGCTATAATAAGTCTTTAATCAGTCACACACCACACAGATGAGGGGCATATACACACACATTCACATACGGAGGAGGATCCCTTCAGACAGCATGCAAATTTCAGACATTGATATGTTCAAATTTGGTTTTAATTAGCCAACATCATACGTACAATAATACATTTCTGATTCTTGTTCAATGCCAGGAGATACAGTGCAGACATGTTCAATTACACAATGATTCCAGAAAGACTACAAGTCAAAACAGGGATGAGAAAGCCACCATTGGTTACTGAGTCGTTTGATAAAGCAGCGTTTAAACAGCCAAGTCTGATTAAAGCGATGGCTCACCGTAAAATTCTGCTTACTACATAGATTACTCACCCTTAGATGTATTGAATTGACGAATATTTCTTTTCCTTCCCGCGTTCCTCCATGATAAAGAGGAAACTTAAAAAATTTGCACTCCCTTTTGCTGTCAGCTTTTGGAGATATAAAATTAAAAACATCAAAACTATCTAAAGCTCTACAAAGCTCTTAAATCCAACACATCTGATACAATGTTTTGCATCACGTGTTACAGTTATTCTAAACGTCGGTGAACTCTGGCTCAAATTGATATGGTTCCATCAAAACCTAGAAAAATTGCTCTCTCTCTACACCAGCCATTTTTGTTTGCATATCCTTATGTTCTTTTTAAAAAAAAAAGTAACAAGTTTTCTCAAATTTGTAAGCAAGTGAAAATGTCTGATGCAGACAGAGAGAGGAGTTTCTGCAGTTCTTGGCCGAAACATTTTAATTTGAGCTGGACTTCACCGACGTTTAGAGTAACCGTAACCTGCAACACAAAACACTGGATAAGATGTGTTGGATTTAGGAGCTTTCTAGCAGGAATTAATGTGTTTTGGAAGGACTGAGCATACGACACAATAAAGAAGACTTGCATTATACCACACGAAGCTGTTGAGAGTTTTGGATGGACGTCTTTAGATAGTTGCCTTTTGCCATGCCTCTTTTTAATAAGTGTTATCTCCATAGGCTGCCGGGCAAAAGGGAGTGTACTTTTATGAAATCACCTGTTTACCGTGAAGGAACGCTGAAAGGAAAAAAAAAGATCTGAAATTTAAGGGTGAGTAACTGATTAACAAAACATCATTTTGTGGTGAATTATCGCTTTTAAGCCGATCACCATATCACGTGACCAATACCGACAACTTGAACTTGTCTTTGTCGGAGGCTGCTGCTTCATCATTGCATCAATAAATAATTCAGCAATAAATTAATCAATAAATAGATCAATAAATATTTGCTCATGATTGCAATATTCTAATATACAGTATTTTTCAAGGTTTATCTGTGATTACACCCACTATTTACATCAGCACAATGTATATTGCACACACACACACCTTAAACAAACATACACGCTCAATGAAAACCAACAGTGATGTCATTCTCAGATCAGTTCTGTTCATGTTTTTCAGGTCCACACTCACAGAATCACACAACACTCAAATACACAGCCATTTTTCAGACACTCACATGTAGGTGCTCTCTGTTTCTCAGACGTGTGCATAAAGAATTTCACTCGCGGAGCCAATGATTTCCAACAAGTCCACAGTTTCACACACTTGTGTGTACATTTCTACAAAACTGTTCTGCTGCATACATTAAACCATGGCTTTATACTAACTGGATGTGTGTGAAGCTTAATGGGAGGCAACTGGGTTTCACTACAGGATCATAAAAGCGCGTTTACATGTTTTAGCCTCACAAGTTGTTAATATGTAACTACTGCACATTTTCTAAAAGTATACATAAAGTTTTACAAAGTTTCTTACCTTTCAGGCTGTCTTTGATGCCAGTCCAATACAGCTGAAGTTACGAGCAGGGACTCTCATGACTGAATTGGCCTCAAAACGAGTTTTGGAAACTTTTCTTTTGTGGTGCATTCATGGACATTCTGACATCTGGGTTTTGAGAGATGGCTGTTCTGAAGTAAGCTTGTGGTCAAAGTCACATTCTTTTTCACAATATTAATGTTTACTTTTTTTCTTCCAAGGACTTTGAATTGCCTTATTGTCAAAGTGTTGTATAATTAGTTTAGATTTGCCTTGACTCATCTTCCAGTATTACTTTTCCTAACAGTCCCTGTCTATAAAGCTAAAATAATTTTTGTATGGCTGAGAAAAATAATGACGGAATACTTAAAACATAATAAAACTATCCGAACCCAATGGCTACCTGGAAGGTACATTAGAAAACAATTTAAATCGCTACGGCTTTGTTTTAGAGGCAAAGATGTGTTTGTGAGGCTAAAACATGTGAAACTACCCAGTGGGGTCCCTTAATATAATACAGGAAAGATTACATGTCAAGTGGTCAGAACAGGAATGGATTGTTGTTTTTGTTTACGGTCTCACCCACCCAACTGCCTGAGAGCAACTCCAGCTGGAGGGGGACTCCAACCCCGGCCTGTGGAGTGGATCCTCCCCCCTGAGCTCCTCCTGCTTGGTGATTCCCTTCAAAGAAACTGGACTCAACCATTCCCCTGCCCAGTGAGAGGGGGTCTTCCAAAGGATTCCTCACCAGAGAGCCAGACTGTAACATGCCCTCTCCTCCATAGGAGGGGTTCATGTTAAACCCCACTTGTGATGGTATCACTCCAGTTCCTGAGCTTGACGGAGCCACCTGGACTGCATTAAGCATACTCAACCCAGAATGAGACACTCCCATTGTAAATGACGGCAGCTGATAAAGGGGAGTTGCACTGGAAGGGTTAGCTTCTCCAAAAGAGGGAGAGAGAGCACCAAAGGAGGGAGCAATGTTGGAACCAAATGAACTGCAGTATGGAGCGGATGTTTCACACCCTGATCTGACCACAGGGTCAGAGGTCATGCCCCTGGCTTTGAAAGCTCCTGGGAAATCAGTAGGAGTTACAGGAGGATGGAGGGATGAGGGGAAGGAGCAAGGGACAAGCAGTTTGAAGTATTTCAGCAAAGAGAAGATGCACCAGAGCAGAGAGATCAGTGAGGAGAGTTAATTATCTGCTAGTTAATATACAACAGGTCACTGATACTCTCTTTCACACACACACACACACACACACACACACACATACACAACAACATCTATACAATACAGCAAGACCGCAAGAGAGGAGTGGTTAGGCAAAACACATAATCACAATAAGTTTTCCACACAAATTAAATATTTGTCAGTCATATGTTCTCTACTCCTCTCTTTCTGGACTAAAGTCTTCAGCCAAGAGTACTCAAATTTGAAACATCACGGGGAAATTACTGTTTTTTATTATCTCAGTGATTTTCCAGTCTTTGAGGGTGATTATGCATCCATCTGAATCAAGTGCACAACAAATAATTCCACATGAAGTCAAAAATGGCATTTTTCACCCAGAGTGAAGCACTTTTTCTGTCCTTACCAATTGTTTGTGTCTGGGCAGTCGGCATGTAGACACGGGGGCGCTGTATGGGGTTTGAAGAAAACAGATCGTCCAAGTCAACAAGCGACGCCCCCGCTGAGCCCAGAAACGAAGCAGTCTTTCTATACGTCTCCTTTTCCTGCACTGTTTGCTTTCCTGTAATAAAATAAAGGTCCAGTTCTACTCTAAAAGGTGTTTTCTTTTGGGGACAGGTCAGGGAGGAAGAGAGCAAAGCGGAAGAGAAGTTTAATTAATTGTTAGTCAACAGCTGACCGATGGGAGGATGGTAGTGAAATGGAAGCAAATGGTCACACATGCAAATGACCATTAAATGAGGAAAAGGAAAGGGTATACTCACAAGTAAATGCACATGAACGCAGATGCAAACACTAAAAGTGCAAATTTGCAATAACTGCGACCAGCAGCTAAAATACAGTTTATAGTCTATGACAAACGGTTTAAGAGTTACGTAAGGGGCGGGGCTAGCCATGATCAATAAAAGTGTGTGTGTGTTTCTACAAAGTTTGGCCATTTTACCTGAATCCATTTAGAAGTTAAGCACCTTTTTGTTACAGGCCACTCCCATTACCACGCCCCCTTTTTGCCAGTTGGTCCCAACAGTTAATCAGCTGTCCTTTGGCTCATGACCAACCTTTCCACTAATTCTTGTACAAGTCTATGAATCCATTTGGAAGTTATGCACCTTTTTTGCAATACGCGACCCCCACTACCATGGCCCCTTTTAGCCAACTGGCATGAACACAAACACACACCCTCACACACACACTTGACCTCCTCTAAATTTCAGTCTCATAGGGCGGAAACGTTGGTTGATAAGACGGGGGAATTTTTGTGAACCAACCAAATGACCGACAGAGTGACCTATAGAGCTTCTGGACGCAGCTAAAAAGTTACATTTTTAGAGTCACTATCATTAGCCGAGCTATCAGCCAACTGGCAGAGGAACAAGCAGGGATTTTCTTAGACTATTGACTTTGTTAATTTAATCAGGGTGAAGCATTTAATTGTTGCGTACACAGCGGACAATAAGGTTTTTGCTCATATGAATGAAAGATGGATTGCAGAAATGTGCATACAGACAGAGTGTATGTTGCAATTTACCTGTCCCATTGCTGGGTGCATTGCTTGGTGTACCCCAAGGATCACCTTTCTTGGACGTTCCGTCTCCAAAGGGGTCACTAGATGGTGAGGATTCTGAGGGTGGGGCAGGTGAACCCCATGCATCGTCTGAGCTAACTGGGGCTGCAGCTAAACAAAGAAATAGATCAGACATGCTCAATCAGTACAAATCAGTAGTGTACAGACAAATCCATCTTTTCAGTCTAATGGCTTTTGTATTTCTGGAATTAAAGGTTCACTTATTATCCTTTTTCAGATGTTTCAACCATATCTCATGGCCTTCTTCAGCAAATGGAACCAAGTTATCATCAAATGACCTGTGTATGAAACTTCAGTTATGTAATACATGGTTGTACATGGAGGAGATTGTAATCTCTGTCTCTTTACAAAGATAGTCTCTAATGTTAGATACAAATGGCCTCCACTGTTTCCAGCTCTCTATTGACTTCTGGTTGATGGCTTTAAGACTTTCCCAGTCGCTGTTATGGTTGGTTTTGATGTTTAAAAATAGCTGATGTCTGCTTCTGGTGCCCTTTCAACTTCTTACTCAGGGTCCTTGCCATTTCACCAACAGTGTTCACTACACATAATTCACACATGACACCTTCAAGACTCTCACTAGATATTTTAACAGTCCTCCTCATAAGTAATATCCAGTGGGATGATTCTGTTGGCACTGGGGACCCAGGAGAACTTACTTTCACATCACAGAAGTTTGATGACACCATAGTAAGTTCAATTAGCAAAAGACAGCCATGGGATACAGAGGCAAAGACTACAAGATGTATTCCCAAATTCCAAGAACTAATCTTCACACTCAAGCATTCATCTGTTTGTTTCTTACCTGGGGCTCCCCATGGGTCATTGTCTGGTTTGGATGCATCTCCAAAAGCATCAGCATTATCAACAGGTGACAAGGTGCTTGTCCCGTCTCCCCAGGGATCTCCACCCTTTGTTTCACTTGCAACAGATGGTGCCCCCCAGGGATCTGACCCGGTGGCAGGTGGAGAGCTAGCAGGGGCTCCCCATGCATCTTCACTAACCTGAGGCGAGCTGGCTGGAGGGGCATTGAAGGGATCTGAGACATTATCTTTTGGTGGACTGGATGGCACAGTGAATGGATCCTCTTTAGGGGGTGTTGTTGGTGCAGTGAAGGGGTCTTCTTTTGTAGGTTTGGATGGTGTAGAGAAAGGATCCTCTTTGGGTGGTGTTGTTGGTGCAGCGAAAGGGTCGTCTTGGGTAGGTTTAGTCGGTGCAGAGAAAGGGTCCTCTTCAGGTGGCGTTGTGGAAGCAGTGAAGGGGTCATCTTTACATGATGCTGGTGCTGCAAATGGATCCTCTTTAGGGGGTGTTGAGGCTGGTGCAGCGAAGGGATCATCTTTTGGGGTTTTAAATGGGTCATCTTTTGGGGTACTGAAAGGGTCATCCTTTGAGGCATTGAAAGGGTCTTCCTTTGGGGTGCTGAAAGGATCTTCCTTTGGGGTGTTGAAAGGATCATCTTTTGGGGTGTTGAAAGGATCTTCCTTTGGGGTGTTGAAAGGATCTTCCTTTGGGGTGTTGAAAGGGTCATCCTTTTGCGCAATAAATGGATCATCTTTGGGAGCATTAAACGGATCCTCTTTTGAAGAACTGAATGGATCATCTTTAGGTGTATTGAATGGATCACTGTTTGACGAACTGAAAGGATCTGGTCTATCTTTTGGAGCAGCGAATGGATCTTCCTTGTCTGTGGGTGCACTGAAGGGATCTGAGTTTTGTTTTGGTGCACTGAAAGGATCAGGTTCATCTTTTGGTGCTGCAAAAGGATCTTCCTCATTCTTTGATGCAGCAAATGGATCTTCTTTAGTTTCTGGTGCTGCAAATGAATCATCATCAGTTTTAGATGGAGCTCCCCAAGGATCACTGCTGGCTGCTGTGTCAGTTGTGTCAGGTCTTGCCGGTGTGCCCCATGGATCTGTAGCCTCTTTGGGTTCAACAGGGGCTCCCCATGCATCTTGTTTCACCTCCACCTCCATCTCCTCAGCCTTCTCTCCTCCCCAGGCATTATCTTTAAAATCACTGCCTTTGCCTGCATCCTCCCATTTCAGTTCCTCTTCGCTCATCTTAGCCTAGAATATAAAAATTACATAATTATATTATTTTGTATGGGTGTAAAGTTATTATGCCCACTTGAAGTAGCTAAGAACTGAATGTGCTGTACACTTACTCTCCTCTCTGCTTCTTTCTTCTCAGCTTCCTGTCTAAGGCGCTCTTCTTTGCGGGCAGTGAATTGGGCAGTTAAGTCGGCTACTGAGGGTATGTTATCCAAGGATGGAAGCCCGGTGGCCCCAGCAACGTAGCATGGCTTGTAGTTTGGATCCTTGACGGCATCCCCAGATGAGGCTGGTTCCAAGGGATTGAAAAGAGATCAAATGAGGTTTGTGCGCAAGATGTAGAAAAATACAGAGAATTAAAATAAATCAGCTGAAATAAAATGATAGATAGTTAGCAGTGATTATTAAGAAAAAAAAGGCTCACCAGCAGAACCTTTTGATGTCTTCTCTCTAGTCTTGACAGCAAAGTCTCTCTCTTCCTTTAGTTTGTCATCATCCTCCATCAGAACTAGGACAACCTTCGCCTTCTCTCTCACATTCGCACCCTAGGAGAAATATGCTTACATTAGACAATGACTTGGCTCTGAACTTTTAAGATAAACCCTATCTAAGCTTTAAAAAACCTAAACCGTAAATAATAAATAAACCGTAAACAGAACAAGTCTTGTTAAACAAGACTACAAGATAATCTTTAACTAAGGTCTAAATTTAACCAATACATAAATCCATTTACTCTCACTTAAGCTTTTTTGATCAGCTGAAGCCTGGAAGTATCAAGCATGGTTTCTCTGGAAAGCTTTCTGTCAATAGGTTTCTACGTAGTTTAGGATAGCAAACCTAGGCTGAACCCATTTTTCATTATTTAATTATGAATCTGGCTTTGGGTTGAAAGAAGTAAGATGGATCTTATAATGCCAGTAACGGATAACTAGAATGCATAGCATGCAACCTTTTGATGGATATTAAGGGGTTGCATGCTTTGGACATTATCAGAAAGCAAGGATCACCTGATCTTTGCCATCCTTTTCAACAAAACGATACTCTGTGAGGGCTTTGACGATGTAGATGTTGTCTTTCATTTTCAGAAGCACACGATCATCACCGGTCTTTAACAAGTACTCCAGCAGTGTCAGGGACTGGTATGAAAAAAGCATGACAACAACACCATCACCAAAAAAAAAACGGAAATAAATGTACATGGCTGAAACAGAGATAAACTGACAATCTCTATATTTTTCAACAGTTGTTTTTTTTAAATATAAAATTGTGAAGTTCATAAGATAAAACAATACTGAAAAGACCAAAACAGAATCTGTAAAGAGTCACAGATTCAGTGGAAAAAAATTAAGAGGGCAAAATATATATTAAAAAAACAATGCTTGCAGTGGACACGAGTGTAACTGAGAGTGCTTTCACTGAGGGTACTTTAATTAGCAATACACTTCAGGTGAGCAAAAGCAAAATATGGTGGTATCAAAGATATCCACAGGACAAAGCAGACTAGTAACTGACTCTTATTTCTTACTGGAAATTGGCCTCTCAGCATCCTCAAGCTTTTGATATGATCCTCCCTGACCACAGCCAAACAAACGCTTTAATGAATTTTTAATTCCTCTGCTGTTTGTGCTCATGTTACTGTTCAGTTAGTTTCACTTGCATGAATCTATCTTTTACAGAGCTCAATTTAGTCTGGCATTAATCTATCATGGCTCACCATACAACCACGAGAACATTATCTGTTGACAGCCTCAGTATAAAGGTATCCTTGTTGCTTATAAAAGCATCTCATGTTAAGTCCATGCATGAAAAATAACGTTAAAAAATGGACTGTATATTTACTGAATAAGTCGCAATGTTGATCACAATGGTCAAAGCAGCTATTTTAAAAGAAAAAGCTTGAGGTGAATCAGTCTAAACACAAAATAGGGGGCATGTGCATTGTTGTTACCTTGTGGATGTGTCTCCAGTTCTTGTCATCTTTCAGGCGTTTCCAGAGCATTGTCATGATCTCATTGCAGGCCACCACATTGTAGGTCAGATCGGAGATGTCTGCCATCTGAGTGCTTGAAGGGCCCCATGGATCATTCGATGTTGCCTCTCTCACCTGCAAAAAAAGCAAAGCAAGAAATATCATTGTGTAGATAATAAAATGTAGCAGCAGCACAAAGCTAGAAAATACAGTTAGACAATATGACATCAGTTACTGTTTTTAAAGTCCTCTTTGCCATCATCTCATTTCATCCATGTTAACAAAAAACAGCAGATTTGTTCTGCCAGCTTATTATGGATCATGTTTCATCAGATCAGCATTTAAGCAAGAAATAGATCTCCATATTTTGCTGACTCAAAAAATTTGACTGATAGATTTGAAGAGATTTGTGTGTTAACCATTGTCAAAACTCTAAATGGATGATTTTCAAAATCAAGCTGTACAGTAAACAATTATTCCAGATTGCAGAAATGTTAACGGACCGGGAAAGTTTGGGTTATTCCATCCCCTACTTCTCTTTTCTTTTTCTCCTGTCACCTCACTACTCACTGCTATCTAACAGAAGCAGAGGAGTTTCAAAAATCCTCTTATTTAAAAATGCATTCAATTTTTATTAGCAGAAATAATGGGAATGAGAGGACCACAGTCACCCCTTGATATTCGTTTCTCTTACCTTAACCTCTGCCTCAGAGTAATTCTGGACCAGGTTCTTCAGCTGCCGACGGAGCATCGAGGACGTCATGGTGTTTTGGGGGGGAGGTGGGGAATCAAACCACTCTGATCTGATTCAGAGAATAATTAATGCTTACAGAGACCTCCAAAGAAGGGTATACAAACATTCACATGCTTAGACATTATCAAATATTGCAAACACATACAAACTCCCATACATTTATCAAGTCTGGCTGTGCTCTCTTATTTTTCTGTCCTGAGTGCAGTTGCTGGCTCAGTGAGCATACATCCTGCTGGTCTCTTTTCCTCCTGACTGCATTAGCTTGACTCAGGATGTTAGAAACCAGATCCAACACCTGCAGGGAGAAACCAGTCAACATGAAAAGGAGCTTGGGTTGGCACTGAGTGACAATGAAAAGCAGACAATTACAAATGTTTTTACTGCAAAGCTGGACTAACGGTCTGCCTCCACCTGCTGTGACAGCTCTTGTCAGTTTGTCATAATCACTGCGACAAACACAGCTCCTCAGTCGGAATAGCTATCGAGCTAGGCTAACAAGCTAGTTAGCTGAAAGCATCCTGGGGCTAGTGTGTGGAAATAAGAACTACAACCTCATTTACATTGCATCTGGGTGATTAGCCTGAGACATATTAACCGCAACTCGACGTGCTTGCAAGTAACCTCCACATGTTATCTGTAAGAAGTCACACACCGTGTTTTCAGGACCTCGGAGAGCGACTGAGGACGACCAGCAGCCGTCAGTGCGGCTAAACGGAGCGATGTTAAGCCAGCAACAAGCAGCTTAAACATAAGAATTTCGCGATCGAAATAGGGGTTTTACTTCGGAATACAACCACTGCTTTTAGTGCAAACTATCTATTTGCTGTGCTTTATCTCGTGTGTTAAATGTGCATATTTGCAAGGAAAAAAATAACGCACTAACCCCGCACGGATCTTCAGGAATCTTCGAGGAGACGACACGACGGATTTCCGCTTCCGCAGTTTTCAGCACCTGCCAGTCCACGCCCCCTTACAAGATAATTATTTATTTATTTATTTTTAATTAAATAGATTTATTTTAAAGCAGCTATGCGTATTTATCATTAATTTATATTTTTCCATACAATAAATATATAAAGCCGTTTCATGACAGTAAAACAACGTTTAAAACAGTTCTGATGGCAAATGTAAGGTTAGCTGGTATCGCTACGCCGTCTAGCGGTTAACCACACACACACACACACACACACACACACAGAGAAGCCCCCCGCGGAAGAGAACTGGATAAATGAGTCACAACCACAACTCCCACATCAACAACAGTGGAATCAAGATGGCGGCCGAGGGCGAGTACGAGTCCATCCTGTGCGTGAAACCCGATGTCAACGTTTATCGCATCCCGCCGCGAGCTTCAAACCGCTCATACAGGTAACTAAATGACTGTCGGTCTTTAACGGCGTCATAAAATGAGGTTCGACGGTGTTTGTTGTGGCTCGGTGGCGGTGTTTTACTTTCACTGCCGGCTGTCAGTGGGCTACACGCTTTCAAACCACGAAAGGGGCTCTGGCTGTATGTTGTGTGTTTCAAGACCGGCGAGAATAAGTCGTTATTAGCTGTAAAGGCTCAGTTTAATTCGCTGGCAGGCTTCGTGAGCCGCCCTGTTGTTCCGAGCAGATGAGCTGTCAGAGATAAGATGAGGGTGTTTGTCATCGTGCCGGGTCGATACAGGCGATCTGCCAGGACGGTCCCACTGCCTGCGTGAAAGCTGGGATCCTCTTCACACTGAAACTATTCACTGAAAACCAGGGTTTTCTGGATGGATGTCTATTTTTTTTTGCTTGAGTGTTCATTAAAGATGAAACTTTGTGTCTGCTCTGTTGAATACATGCAAGCCCATTTAAAACAGTCAGTGTGGGCGGGCGGGCAAGCAGGCGGAGAAAAAAAAACAAAGAATCATAAAATTTACATCAGCATAGTTCCAGATGGCCACCTGTCCCATCATGCAGTAGATTATGTAAAAGTGTGAGTATTTATCAACTTTTAGATTCATGTCTAAAATACTACATGAATAAATTTGTATACAGTTGGTTTAAGTCAGTGGTTTCAGATTTTCAAGTTTAGTCTAAATGAACTCATAATTAGGCTGTTAAAAGGATTGAAATAAACACAATATCTGTTCATTTTTAGAACATTCTCCAATTATTTAGTCTTTTTTTCCTTATATGTCTTTGTTCTTGTAAAAATCTGTCTAAAGAAACAGAAGTCTGTCTTTTCTTCAGTTGCCCATTACTTATATCCACCTCCACGCTAGTCTTGTGATATGTTTAATTAGTTGACATGAAGGTTTCCCAAACCAAAGAAGTTAGGAATCACTAAGTAAGTGTTAACATCTCTTTTGAATAGATGTCTCAATACTTCCCTGAAAAGTACAATTAATGAATTTTTTTTGTGTGTGTGTGTGTAAATTATAATAAAACAGAACATGTCATAGTCACTTGATGGAGTGAATATCACAGATTTGACTGATTTAATGTTCTATCACTCATTCATATCTGTTTCGGATGATCAGATATTTGAAATCTCCCTTGTTGATCAAAGACTCATCGAAAAGTCATTGAAATGACAAAATATTTATTATTTTGTCATTTTTCATGGCTAAAGTTTTAGTCTAAGGCCCTGTTTGTCTGCAGGGCAGCTGACTGGAAGCTGGATACTCCAGACTGGTCTGGTCGAATGAGGATCACAGCCAAGGGCCAAGTGGCGTACATCAAACTGGAGGACAAGGTCTCAGGTATCACTTCCTTCTGTATTATTTCATGACAGTTACATCACAGCATGCACAAGCTGGCTATGGCTTCTCTTGCACAAACTGTCAGGAGGGTCAGATCTGACAAAGTAGCAGTGAGTATGTGGAGTGGAATTTCATGGAGTTAAGCATTTTATCATTGATAAAGCGGATGGGATTTGACTGACAGCGCTCTGAAAATAGCACCAAGTGGACAGACAGATGCCCTGACGTTTTGACACAGTAAAAATGGGGGGGCTCCAAAGAAATGATTTTGAAAAGTAGGTGAGACCTGTCCCATTTGTATCCAATAGTTCTGTCACTTGTGGTCAGAAGATGTGTGTTTGATTACCTGTCCAAGTTACTCCCAAAAAACTCCAGCTATCAGAGATTCTAACCAGGATAAACTGAGAAAATACGCTGATAAATTGATGTCATTTTCCATCCTGTCCTTTAGGGGAGCTGTTTGCCCAGGCACCAGTTAAGGAGTATCCCGGCATAGCAGTGGAAACTGTCAGCGACTCCAGCCGATATTTTGTTTTGCGAATACAGGATGACAACGGTGAGGATGTGAATGTTTAATTATGACAATAAATTACTTTTTCAGTCCTCATAACCTCAAAACATTTATTAAGCATGTTTGTTTAAAGGCCTTAATTCTGTTTTTAACGTGTGGATTTAAATCGTTTTATGTTGACAGTTGTTTATGTCAGTTACGGTAACATCATCCCTTGTCTGCAGGTCGCAGTGCGTTCATAGGAGTTGGCTTTGGGGACCGAGGGGACGCTTTTGATTTCAACGTAGCTTTGCAGGACCATTTTAAGTAAGTGTGGACAGGGTGGTTTTAGTGTAAAATGGTGACTGAAAACAAACTGTACAGTTCTGTGGAAAGCTGCATGCTGCAGTTTAAAAACTGCTGAGATGCCTTGTTTATTTCCGTATCTGTGCTGATGATGTGATGTGTGTCTCTGCCTGCTTGCAGATGGGTGAAACAAGAGAACGAAATTAGTAAAAGCGCCCAGCTCGGAGATTCAGGACCAAAACTGGACTTGGGCTTTAAAGAGGGGCAGACTATCACACTCAACATAGGGGTAAGAACCATCAAAGTGATCAGCTTTCACTGCATTTTCAAACATTTAAGGTAATTGAACAGTTTGAGAATGTAGAAAGTAACAACCCTTAAGTCTGCAGTTTTAAAGTGAATTAGTCTGTTGCAATTTGCAGGTTTAAAAAGAGCTTCTTGCTGCCAGTAAAAGTTGGCCACAGTTTGAACTTAACTGGAGATTTAAAGTGTTGAAAACTACTTGTTTTACACCGATCAATCAAGTCATTACTTCCATTAAGTTGCTATTTTTGTACCACACATTTGCCGTATAAATTAAAAACTAAATTACTTCAGTTGTCCACAAATAGTTATTAGGTTGGCAGCAGTGACACGCAAACACAGGATAAGAAATAAGGAAATTAAAATTAATATATACACATAGTTTTTAAAGTACATGTTAATAGGTTAATAGGTTATTCATAAACATCCCTAAAATTCTTCATGAACACAAGAAATTTTTCTTCTTATAAAACCTAATTTTTCTTTCTGTCTCTAGCAAGGTAAAAAGAGGGATAAACCCCGCCCACAAGGCTCAGGTGGGTTTGGACTCCTCCCACCACCCCCTGGAGGCAAGATAGTCCCTCCTCCTTCGTCGGGCTTATCCAATCATAACATAGTCCCACAGACAGGAGGCACAGCGACAGGTAGATGGCGCTCTCAGTCGAAATTTAAATCTTTTTGTATCAGTGGTCAAAGACAATCTGCATGTTTAACATCCTTGCAGTTTGTGTGTTTGGGACCCCGACTTCATAATAATCTTATGCAGCTTCGACCCACAAGAGTGACCTGTTTTCTTTATCACTGTGTTAATTAGTTTGTTAAATGAGTCGTGGAGTTAATAGAGTTTCCAGGCTGCAGAAAATGAAATGTGTGTGTTCCAGTTTGTACGCTGCTGGTAATGAGCTCCGTGTGTCTCTCTGTCAGGCTGCCTGCTGGAGCTGGACAGCAGCAACTCCAACACAGTCGTTCAGCCAAACTCGAGCTCAGATCTCTGGGGAGACTTCTCTGCTCCTGCAAGGTAGGCAACTCCTTTCTTCAAATATAAACTATGTGGGCACCCAATCGGGTAAGACTTTACTTAAAGTTGCAGGAGATAACTTCTGCAAACAAGCTAGCAAGCTAACATTAGCTGTAGCATGAGACTTGTTGGGAAGCAAATCAGCTGCAGTAGTTTGCGCCGGCTCACGCTTTATTTTGTTTGTTGTCCTCACCTGTTACTACGAAGCGCAGCGTAGACCCGCGAATCAGGACAGAGAGTACAGAGAACATCACCGATTTGTCTTTTTCCAGGAAACCCTCGTCCTGCTGGCAAAGAAAATATTATGGTAAAAACAGGGCTCTTTTTATTAGAGACCTATTTAGCAGTGAATGGTGTCATTTTTCAACCACAATTACACTGTTTAATCAGGTTATACATCACAGTGACTTAGTTAAGCCAAAAAAAGTTGTCTAGTTTCACTTTTGTGTGTTGGGATTTCTGGCTGCAGGGGTTTGTTTGCATTCAGTCACAAGGGCATCAGAGAGATTCAGCACTGATGAAGGGTGGCTTAGTTCATCCAAAGATGTTTGATTGTGGTTAAAGGGAAAATCCACCACTTCCCATTTGGATGTCTAATCAATGTTGGTAGTAATTATAGTCAATTGAAGCAATACATTGAGTGAGGGGATGTGTAAGGGGCCAACAGGTGATGTCACTGGTTCCAGCAAGAACAGGAGATTTTGAAGCTGCGTCCCAGAGACACGGAGAACATTGAAAAAGATATTGTTGGGTTTCACATTATATCCCTAGTTTGGATATATAGAGATAAGGTTGAAAATCGACAGTGTTGCCCTTTAAGGTCAAGACTCAAGTACTTTCTCACCCAAACATTTTCTTTACAGAAAAAATAAAACAATTCAAATAAAGGTAAAATGGGAAATGAAGGGGGCCTAAAGATTCAGCAGACAGATTTGAAAATGAGGGCTGAGCTGTTCTGTGATATCTGAGCAGCAAAATGTAGGTCAGAATGAGTGTCCATATACTTCTGGCCTGATTATGCTGCTGCACTTGCTATGAAATGTTATTGAAAAAAATGCATTTCGAATGTGTTGATATTAACCCTTACAATCAACATTTTTGTACTGTACATCACAATGTGAGTGGTAGTACTGATACTGTTACAAGTGAGTATTTTTGTTTGAGAGGTCACAAAAGGCAAACCAGTGGAATTGTGCTATAATGTTATCACAATGCAAACAAAAATAAACTAGCATGAATTTCTGTGTTTACAGCTCCGTTCCACCACCATCACGACCGCAGGACTCGGGGAACTGGATCCAGTTTTGAGTTGTCAGCTGTGATTTTCCATCTCACTGCATCTGTGTCTGTAACTTCCTGTCCATCACGCTGAGGTTAACTTCCAAACACTGATCCCAAAGCAGAGACGTGAAACACCACAGAGATGTAGAAACATCTCATGACATCATTTTGCCCAGAAAAAATCATAGTTCTTTCAAATATTCCAGGCAGGAAATGAACCATCAATCTGTTACAGCCATTACATGATACGAGCCATCTCTAATAATGTTTAAGGGCTACATGTGATGTTTATGTGTCTGCACCAGCTCCCCAGCAGATGGTGCTCTGAACAGAGCTGCCTCTGTGATCCGGCTGGTTTTTGCCACTACAACAGCTCCCCCTGCAGGCTTTGCAGAGTGCTGCATCTCAAGAAAAGTCACCAGTACTCTCTGTGACCTGATGTGAATAATGTGAAAGATTTGCCAAGCTCAGCTTAAATGAAGGCCACATTAACTTTAAGACAAATCAAAGAAGAAATATTTCAGGTCTAAAATTGGCACTTTTTAAAATCAGCCTTAATGTTTCTAATTAAAGATTTTTTTTTCCCCCTTTTCGTGAATAATTCTCATGTGAGAGTAGCAGTTTGTCTAACTGCTTTAAATATAAAGCCAACAGAAAAAAAAAAAACAGTTTCACACACCTCATCCTCTTTTACCTCATTTGCAAACGGAACCCTCACTCCCTCACACTGTGATTGTGTTGAAGTACAGCCTCAGACACATCTCAAAATTAGTTTATTTAAAAATAACTGAAGTGTTTATTCAGCATTACATGATGAGAATGTAAGTGGATTTAAAATGTAACTTAAAAATGTATATGTTAGCTTTGCTGTCTGGGATATAAACACTAAATTGTCCAAATATTAAATCTTTTCTTAGTGCAGATTAATTCATCTCTATTATGCCACCTAATGGTATTATCACTACAGGAAGCTAGAATGATCTGTTGTACATTATTAAGAGTGTTTATAAAACCACTGAGCTCACTTAAACGCACAATACGTCATTGCTGCCAGTAGAGGTCTCTCAATCCAAACAATGAAAACAAAAGATGTAGACTGTTTCCCAAACCCCATTCTATACTACAGAACAGAACAAAGGCATACTGATCATTATCAAGTATGCAGTATGTGCAGTATGTAGTTCGAAAACGTGGTGAAGCAGCATTGGATCATGGGATTGTTTTATTGCAATGTTGACGGACAAGGTAATGGATTTAAGTTTGATTCATGCTATGTTTAGTCACGTTTACCAGTTTCCTTCGTCACTCTCTGACTGCTGTTAGCCTGAAAATTACTGACAGGACACGAAATGACAATTTTCTCTGAGTTTGATCATTGTTAGAAACATCTGGGATGATGTAAGAACTCAACAAAATGTTACATATTGTACGTTTAAATGAGTTATTAT
>JAPZDX010000008.1:1188860-1200178 GCA_029783625.1 Naso annulatus | reverse complement strand
TGCGGCTTCTGCGGTGTGACCGCATGCACAGCAGCAGCACCCGCGAGCGCGCTGGACGACTGCAGAGCATGCTCTACCTTTGGCACGAAGTGTCCTTTCAAAGCTGACATGGCTTCACCGTATGTAGTACCCGTGTCCGGAAGGGTGTAGAACAGGCGTTGTCCTTCAGCGCTGAGAGCGTGAATGAGCAGGGCCCGTCGTCTAGCCTCAAGCCATGTATTGCCTGTAGCAATTTGTGGCAGACAGTTCTGTGGACTTGAATCTGTCAGATATAAAGTGTCCTAGATTAGAAGTCAACCAACCAAAGAGGAGATTTCTTTCAGAGGTTTTGGTCTCCATCATCCCAGAGGACAATTAAAATGATCAAAAGCAGGTGGCTTCAAAAACTGCCTGTGATGAGATGAAGAGGATTCCTAAACACCTTGAAGATCCTTCTGAAAGATTTTTTTCATCTCAGAAGAATCACTTTACAAATTAAAGTTGGAACACAAAAAAATCAGTGGAATCCTTTTTCATATGTGCTGCATCTTGTGTGTGTTACTCTGTTTTATCAGAGAGCAGAAATCAAAGTTTTTCTCTCTGTGTGTTTCTGCAGCGGCGGCTCTGGGGAACCTGGTTTCAGATTTGGCAGGTCTCGGGTAAGCAGCTTCACAAACTGTCTCTGAGGGCTCAGGCGTCACTGTTCAAGGAACGCGCAGCGTCTGCTGCATTTTCAAAGTTAGATAAGAAATGAATGCGCCGAGGTGCCTTTGTCTCTTCCGCTGCATTTTTTCTCCCTGTTGTTAAAATATGAATAAAGTCACAGCATTTATTGGATTTTTTCTCTCTTACATTACCTTTTTTTTCTTTCAAAGCTCCTGCACACACAGTGCTCATTTCTTCTCTGCGTTTACACCTTCACCAGATATGTGACAGCAAATGATTGAAAAAGAAATGTCACATTGTTTGTATGCAGCCTCGCAGGTTATGTGGAGGCTCTGGCTTCCAAACTGGGGATGCAGGTTCCAGATTTGACACCCAAACAGGTGGACATGTGGCAAACCAGAGTCAGCTCCCACATGGTGAGATGTTCATGTTTATCTTCTCTTTTTATGCATTTTTATGATATAGGAAACAACAGAGAGATGACAAATGACAAAGAGATGGGAATGAAATGGATCAACGGGTCCACAGCTGGAGTCAGACTGGCGACGTTGTAGTTTAACTCCCTCTTCTAACTGTCAGTGGGTTCAGATATTTTTATACTTTGTTTCTGTGTGAATGTTTCATATCTGCAGTATCAGTTAATGCATTAGAGCAAGTAGCACTCAGATGTGTAGGCAGGGCTGAAACTTCAGAAACCTAAGCTCGGAGGAAAGAAAAGAAGTTTTTAATGAGAATCCACAGCCAGAAACTCTCAGCAGGAGAGAGACTGTAACTAAACCAGCGTCAGCAGTCTGCAGAACATCCAGCTGATCGAAGGTGCATCTGCACAAAACAGCTGAACAGGAAGCAGCACCTGCAGCTGATGAAGCACAACTCATCTGAAAAACACATTTTCAGCGTTTAAGGTCTTTGTCGTACACATGATGTCATGATTTCTTCTTCTTCTCCCCCTGCAGGGTAAAGCCATTGGCATCTCCATTGGCTGCATTTTAGGAATGTTTCCTCTGGTTTTAATGGGTGACGATGAGGAGGAGGAGAAAGAGAAGGAACCCAGCAGTGACACAACATCACGCTCCCCCTAAGGAGCCACTACAGCCAAACACACACACACGCACACAGGATGCTGCTGATGTCTGTTTTACTGTTGGGTGTGTGTGTGTGTTCAGCTCAGGCACCCTCGCTCTGAAGCCGTTTGTGTGGCTGATCATGATGATGAGCTGCATCACACTTTAACTTCCTCTGTCGCCCCAGGCTTTGATACTTTCACCCCGTCTGCTCCGTCACGACCTGCCGTCTGTTTCTTCAATCTGTCAGTTGAACTGGAATTTTCATGTAAGCAGTCGGGTCGTTCTGTGTGTTTCCTGTTTATCTGAGACATTCTGACATGTCGTGTGACAGCAGCACAAGCACTGGATGTCGATGGGAACCGCTCGTTTATTTCCTCCTCAGTTTTTGATGTAACACAGAAGTCTGTTGTGAACGCTGCCTGAGTCGCTCTCAGGATGGAAAGTGCTCACTGCTCTCACCCGTCTCACCTCCAGACAAACAGCCGTGGGTTGGATTTTCTCTCTTTGCAAATGTCAGCCTCAGCTGCTGATTACAGCAGAGTGTAACTCATCCTTGTCTTCCTCACAGAGGGCTGTTGCGAGTTTCGCTGGTGAGCAGGCAGCAGTGCAGTGTGAGGTGAGCGCAGTGGACGTTTCCTGTCCTGAGAGAGAAACACAAAGCGTATGTTCTGACCGTCTGTCCAGCAGTTTGAATACTATTTCACATGTTTAACAGTTTTTGTACTTGTGATTTGAAAGAACAGCACATGAATTATACTGAGCGATTTTTCCTCAGCAGACACATTTGATGACTTTGTTTAAAGTCACTATTTTGGGTCAATAATACAGACACCAACTAAACAATGTAAAGGGTCCGTGTCCGCTGCTACCTCCACAGGAATGTTTTCGGTGTTTTGCATGAAGGGCTGATGTAGCTCTGCACTCAGACTTTGTATTTCCATATCAGAGGGTTTTTTAGTGTGCTGGAAAGGCTTCAAATGTTTTGTAAGCGCTAATGAACACTATTTGGAAACTGAAGATGCTATTTTCAGTTCTGGGCTCTCACTGATGTTTGCTTTCCAGGGTCTCTCTGTATTTGTGTTTTTCTCTGTGCACCATCTTTTTTCACTCCTTCCTCTCACAGACACTCGACGTGCATCCAGCCGTCTGTGTAACGAATCTTTCAGCTCTACTTTCATCAGATGCACCAGATGGTTGGACCTGCCACAGAACACTGTGAAGACAAAACAGTTTAAGTTCAGTTCAGGAGTTTCCACTGATCTCCGACTCCACTTCTCCTCTTTCTTTCCTTCTTAAACTTCCTCTCTCACACTCCATCTGTCAGCAGTAATTCAAAGTGCGTTTCTGTTAGGCATGGGAAGGTCTCAGGTTTTACCGGCTCGGTCCGGTGTACAGGCTTAAACTGGTTTTGTGTTATGCAGATAAGCAACGCCGGCGTTTATCAGTAAGCCAGATCCTGGCGAACATCAGCAGCAACATGTTCGACACCCAGCGGCCCGACAAGCACAGAGATGGCGGTCAGAACAGAGCTGTGTGTGAACACACTGAGCTCCTACAACACGACTTTATCACCACAGGATTATTTTATGGACTCAGACACGACGTGGTGACGTTTTCCAACGTTTCCTGGACTTCCACAAGAGACACAGAGGAGAAATGATGATGATGATGATGCTGGCTGAAGAAATGAAAGCCCCGCCTCCTCCTGATGCTAACGTTACTAGCTAACGCTAACATCCCAACTGTGGCTGTTTGTAACTTAACAGTCCAGCGGATGATTTTATTAACGCGGACACGATGTCGTTAAGTTTTCCAGCCTGTCTCGGACCTCCACAACTGATATAGTGCAGCAAAAATCTTAACCCTAACCCAGCCCGAGCCTAGTTTCTGTAATCACTGATGGATCCAGGTAATCACTCTTACCTGTTGAGTCAGTGGCGTCATCTGAAATCTCTCCCTGTGTGTCTGTAATTCGTCCATGTTTCATGGCTTCAGGTCATTGTTTTATCAGCTGATCTGTTACAGATAGTGTCTGTCTGATGTTTTTGTCCTTCACTAGTCTGGCTTGTATTTGCCCAGTGTGTCACTAAAAAGGGAATGTGTTCACATTCTCGTCCAGAAGGGGGCGCTGTCTCTGCCGTACCTGACAAGCTAGATTTTGTTCAAACCAAATTGAAAGTGAATTTTTTGAGCAAAGAAGCCTGAAACCTTCACAGTAGACAAACTACACTACAGACTGAAGAGTTAGCATTAGCACAACTGTTAGCACTGTCAGCGTGTGCCAGTTACAAGCTAACAAACAAAAGATGCCAACAACACTTAGCATTCGTATTGGTCTGCTGGTCGCTGAGGTTGGTGTAAACAGACTTTTGAGTTGCTGCATGTTGGAGCATCAGTGTGAAGTTCAGTGCTGTTTTTTTCTGCACCAGCATGTTCAACTTTAAATGACATCAGACAGGAAGTTCCTGGATTTTAAAGCTGCAGCTGGACAGTTTCAGCTGTTAATGATGTTAATTAATATTACATTTTTGTCCTGTGTTGACAGAAAATCTGCTAATTGTTTTAACACTTCTGAATTTTCAGGTAACATTTATGCACTTTGTATTGCTTTCAAAAATTTCCCACAATGCAACATAAAACATGTTTATAGCTTGGACTGGTATCACTGAAACCATACCTGACTTTGAAGCTCATAAATTTTGTTTGGTTTGCTCCTCTGAGCACTACAGAGAAAGAATGTGTGATCTGTTTATTATTGACCAAAGAAAGAGAAATTAAGGGATTTGTATCAATACGAATTAACCAATAATCAATAAGGAGAGAAACGCTGCTGTTAACCTGCATATTGGTACAATAGACTGAGGTTGTATTGTTACACACAAGTTTACAGTCATTTAATTTATACATTATATATAATATATATAATTTAGTTTACTTGAAGTTTTCTGAACACATTTTGTCTCACACCAACTCTGAAAATCAACATCATTTAATTTCTGCTGGAGTGTTTAACTGAATGATCAATAAACTGATATTTCAGACACTCTGATCCTCTCCACTAATGTAACAATTGTTATGACATAATGTGTCGAAGGGGAACTGTGATTTTGCTCGAAAATTGCCAAAGCTTTGGTAAAAATTTTAGTATGTGGAGCTGGTTTTGAAGCTGCTGTTATTTGACACGTTCAGATATTTGCTGCAGGGAGGAGAAATGTTCATGTTCAGAGTGACAGAGACCTGCTGAGCTTCAGACCTTCAACATCCTCCATTTAAAAAGATTTCAAGGCTGTCAGCTGCAGAAGTTTGAGTTCAGACCAGCTGGTGACAGAAATGTTTGAAAAAATAATCATGTTTGGATTCAGAAGATGTAAAACTTTGTGATCAGACTGTCCAATCCTCGAGGGAATCAGTAATTTTCTCATCTCGTTTGAAGAAAGATTTGTGGTGGAGGAGAAACATGTCGTCTGTTGAAACCATGTGCTAAATTTGTCAGAGAAGACTCACTGATAAGGTGATACATAATATGTTGTCAGTATATTTGGACGCTCAATTGTTTTTGTATCATCCTGTTTGTGTTTTGTTTCTGCGGATGGAGGTTTCCTTTAGATTTTTATTCTTTTTCATTTCTCTTCACTCGTGAGAGGAATGCTGCACTGTGCTGCCATCTTGTGGACAGAGGACGAGCAGCAGCTTCTGTTCACTGATGCTGTACAGACTGATTTACAAAATGAAGTGCACTATGAGGGAATAAACTGGAGTATTTACCAGTGACTGCTGCAGACTGAAGCTCTTTCTGTCTCATTGCTGACAGCTGCAGTGCCCTCGAGCAAGGCAGTGAAACTCCGTCCTGACTGAGGAAGGCGGAGCTTGTTCTATGCGGCTCTGAGGTCAGCAGCTTGATTTTAAGGTCACAAACAGCAGGAAGCTACATGTTGCTTTAAGCAGTGATGAAATGTATTCGAGTACATTTACTCTTATACTTGAACTATTACTAGTGTTGCATTTTATGCAACTCTCCAACATTTCCGAGGGAAATATTTTTTACTCCACTTTATGATCATGACATGCAGTAACTTTTACATATGAAAACATCTCAGAACTAGAACTAAACTACCCAGAAATCTAGAAATTATTTAATTACATTTTTCTTGAGTAACATTTTGAATACGGAACTTTTACATATAATAAAGTTTAATTTTTGTGTTTGTTTAGTTTTAGTTTAGCCTGATGATATCAAGCGTAACTGAAATATTAAACTTTAGTACAAAGAACAAATTAAGTGTGTTCCGGACACTAACAAAAAACAAACCACACAAGTGTTGTCCGTCATCAGATGCACATTGTATGCTACAGGTTTATTATTTAGCCAAAACAGCTGGTATACATAGAAAATAGGAGACAGTTAATATTCAGGACCTGAACATGAAACATAGAACAGAACTCTGAAGAGCCGCGGGTGAAGAAACCTGTCAGCAAAGTGAAAAAAATAAAATAAAATCAGCAGGTTGCAATTACTCCTTATTACCATGGACACAACTGTGTGTCACAGCAACAGAAAAGTGTGATGCCTTCTGGGTAATCAGGTTTAAACACTTTAAAATAGAATAAATCCTGATCATGGATGAAGTGAAACTCTTAACAGCTTGTGTTCTTCAGCAAAAAGCTTCAGAAGTTTACAGGCGAATCTGACTGAAATCAGACCAGAACTTTTCTGTCTTATTAGCTGTTATGATGCGTTCAAAGCTGGTGGGAAATTTCATTGTCTGAGTTGATTGTTGAGTTTTACATTCATGTGCTGTTTTCAAAACAATCAAGCAAACGTAAGAAAACTTTTTAAGTGAAACAGCTTCAAATGATTTGTACAAAATCTGCTAGTCATAAGTCATGTAAGCAACAATTATTACTGTCGTTACTTGCTGTGTTTTTTTTTCCAAATTCAAAATGTTTCGCTTGTCCTTTTTTTTCTTTTGTATGATTTGGGCCCCAAATATTAAGAGCAAGGCTCAGATTAACCACACAGATTTAATTTTCTATCCCTTCAGGGAATATCTGAGCATTTCTTTACGTTTTCAGCAGCTTCGTGTGCGTCTCTGTTTCATGAATATATCACAATGTAAGTCAGCCTGTGTCACAGACAGGGAGGTCCTTCCAAAAACAAGTTGCTCGTCCATTGTTCTTTGGAAAATGATTTAAAGTCAGAATGTAATCTTTTGGGTAAAATCATTAGGGAAAAACCTCAATACAAAAACTTATTTGACTTCAGAGAGGGCTTCCAAAGAACATCATGTTCAAATATTTAAGTGACAACCTTTTTGTTCTTTGGGGCATTAATTTTTTTTTACATCCTCTTATTCTCCAATGATTTCCCATAATCCCCTCTGCCAACGAGGGCAGATTGAGGCTGGTTATTGATTTTCGCTGCCGTATTCCAAACTCCTGTGGCTCTCAGGGTTTAATGATGTTTGTCTTGGCTCAGCTGTCAGATCAGTGGCTAATAACATTAATACCATCCATAAAGTGGGACGCAGGCGACACCAGGCACTGCAACAGCCACCATTGGCTGCAGCTAGTTCATTGATGTTTGCTGTGTTTGGGATTTTGTCTAAGTAACTGAAGAGTTGAACTTGCAAAGGCCATTCTGTACCTGTAAGTCAGGCATCGGGGCTAGCTTAATTCCAAATGAAAGATTCCACCCTTTTAAAAAGCAGACATCTAATGTGCAGTAAAAAGGACACAATCATTAGAGAATTGAGTTTCTTTTCAGCTGTTATCTATTTTTATCAGAGAAGGTAGCTGCATCAAGTGAGATTCACTGAAACACTTAATCATATTTTCCTGTGAAATGGACATTAAAACTGTTTCAGAAAAATAACACTTCAGTGAGAATAAAACACAAAGAAAGAAAGACAGAAACCCAGGACATCGTTAAGCAAATACTGTCAGAAGTTTGGCAACTTTTCTAGAATTAAAAGGGAAACATTGAAGTGGACACACTGACAGCTGCTGATACTACAGCTGAGAGACAAAACTGGCTTACACACACACACACACACACACACACACACACACACGCACACACTTGATGAGCACACTAGTAACTTCTGAGCTAACTTGCATGTTAAAATACAACAGATGTTCTGTAAAATTATTTTTTGGGATGTAATTCCTGATAATCACTTTTGTCAGTCTGAATGTGTGTGTGTGTGTGTGTGTCACTCAGATTTTAATAACACACAATTACTGAAATGTCACAGGCTCGAACATTCAGCTTCATTCGCTTGTTATCGCATCGGCTACATGACTTTTCATAAACCTGCACTGGGAGAAGAAAAACAGATGCACCAGACTTCAGTCATCACACAGAGTCAAACTGCTGTCACACAAAATAAAGACACATTATTAATGAACGGCATCTCAAATGCTTTGAGTCCAGCAGAGGAAAAACGGTAGTTCCAGTAGAAAAATGCAGACTATTAAACCTTTGTTCAACTAAAAGGACAACATGCATATTAAATATATTTGTTTCATACACTCTACAGTACAACTGGAGTTTAGAAATGTGTAAATCCACAAATAAAAATGAAAACATTTAGATGAATAAATAGGCTACACACAGAATTGGACTTGTAATGGCACTCTTAAGATATGTGGTGGCAACAGGGAAGTTTTGTCTATTTTAGCTTGTTATACTAATTAGCCGCTAACACAATTAGAGATTACCTTCGTAGCTCACCTGGCTATTCAACATTTAGTGATTACAAGCTATCACAGGTTAATATATTTGCTGCAGTTGTAGCTACATAAATATCAGTGCACAGCAGGGAACGCTCACTGTAATCATCTGTCCGGATTTTCAGGAGGTTCGCAGATCAGTCAGCCTCATCTGGCACCATGATGGAGGTCCATGAAACAAGATTTCTCTCTTGTTTCAAAATGTTCAGTAGCTTAGAAATCTGACAAAATTGATTTGTCATGAATACTGAACTGTCCTAATCTTTCTAGTTAGGTTAGTAATCTTTTACTCTGTTTTGTTTCACAGTGGTCATGCTACAAATAGATAAATTACCTCACCTCTATGCATTCTGCAAACTGCTGTGTTAAAAAACAGCAAAACTGTTGGGATGCAAAATACTGTGTGCTTGTGTGAATGTTAAATCCTTTCTTTACTAAATCTTAGGAAAGAAAGAAAGTGAAGGAAAAAATTGCCGTCTGCAATGATGCCTTCCACAAGAGTCTACATCAAACAGCTGATGAGTTATGGAAGGGGGGTGGGGGGGGTAAAGTAGAGGGGTAAGCCACGACCAATGAAAGTGTGTGTGTGTTTTTAGGTAGTTTGGCCACGTTACATAAATATGTTTACAGGCCACTCCCACTATCACGCCCCCTTTTTGCCGATTGGCATGAACACAAACACACACCTTCACACACACACACCACGCCAAATATCTGCCTCCAAGGGTGAAAACTGTGGCCGCCGAACAGTAGAGGATTTTTGTGGACTGAGCGACCTGAAGAGCTGGTGGTCGCAGCTAGCAAGTGTAATAAATATGTAGTGTCCTTAAAACACAAAACACTAAACTTCTGTCCACAGGGGCCAGAATCCACACACAGTCAACAATCTTGTTATTTGCTCTAAATATAGTATTTAAATTTAGCTCAAATCTGCTCGTGAACAAAATACGAAAACATAAGATCTGAAAATTAACAATATTTGGCTCTTAAAAAGCTGTCTGAGGAAATATTCAGCAGCAAACTAGTTGGATTAGTTTTTGTGCTACTGTGCTAGCTTCCTCTCAGAGCTGTATGTAAGCTGGTGTCCATACGATAAATTTAAGCTACATTTATATTTATCTTACATTTAGTGAGCTAATAAAAAAAAATTTTAAAAAAGGGGGATTTTTTTTTTAAATTAAAATTTGGTTGAGAAAACCAAACTGCACATGCTAATAAGCATAAGACCTCCAACATGGCTGCCAGACGGAGTGCTTAGCCTCCTGAAAACACCCTTTTCACTCGACTGTTGTTTGATGGCCACACTGCACATACAGTCGTACTCAGTGGTACTTCTAGGTCATGTTCCTGTGACATATTGGGACAGAAATCTCGCAGTTTCACTCAGTGCGTTTACATGCACAGTTACGCTGAGCTACAGTTAAAGCGTGATCCCTTGTTCCAGTGTTCAAGCCCCGAGGGAGTGGGTGGCGATATGCCCCGTTCAGCTGGTTGCTATTGGACCTTCTTCCGGTTGACCTACCAAGCTACCCGCTAGAGATTACATTCACGCTACACATCGTGCTTATGGTATTTTTGTTTTCTTCACAGCTTTCTTCTAAAAATGTATGCTGTTCGAGCTGCGGGTTAGAGACTGTCTTCGGGACTGCTGCTGCCTTTAAACGGAAGTTGTGTAGATGTGAAGTTGTGTCATGAAGTTGTGTACATGAAAAGCTTGGCATTGCAGTGATAACCGCACAAGGACACTGTTGCTAGGCTACAGCAACATGGACGCCAAAAGAGCACTTGTTCTCCTTCTGGCTTTCTATGTGGAAATGTTATTAAATGTTGATTATTTTGTGTTTACGAGCATACAGAGGAACAAGAGACGACGAAGGTGACAATTTCTATCTAGACTGACGACCTGTTTACACTTGCCATAGCTATTTTTGGTCCTGAATGGGCAAATATGATCTCTGCCATTTCTGAAAACTTAAGCAAAAATGTCACAACTCGTGAACTCAGAGCTCTCAGATAAATTCAACTTACTATGTCGTTAATATGAGTTGTATGCATACTAGAGTAAATCAGTCCCCAACAGCATTATCCGGGCGCATCAGTACAACTTTGAGAAATTCGGTTTCAGTCAGACTAACATGTTTACATGTTTTTTAAAAGTCCAGTTTCAGTCAGACTGACACAATAAACCGACTGTTTCAAACATTATGTAAACATACTGACTGTCCCAAGACTGAAGCTTTTACTCGTCCAACACCATTTACATCTGTGCTAACAAAGTACAACTCAGCATCAACACGCTTATTCACCACAACAGACCAGCACTAATCCACATTACTTCAATCACTACAGCTACTGTAAGAAGTACCATGGAGCCTGCAGTAAGACCTCTGTTACTCGCATGGACTTGGTGTTTGCTAGCAGAGTTTGCCGTTGCTACATAGTTGGTAGATTAGCAACAAGTTATAAGTTGAACGGTTCGGGGGCGTCGGGGCGGGTAAACCTGGAGGCCAACAGTCACAGATCAGTTTTGTCCACAGTGGCACTAAGTACATAACAAAACTTTAATCGTTAACATGGATTAAGTTTTGATTTTTGTCCATTTTAGAATGTTTCAAAACGTTCAGAGTGTTTTACATAAAATAAATGCTTTAAATCACAGAGAGCAAATAAACACTGATCCACTATCAAACTGTCCTTTTATAATGTCTCTGATTTTAGATTTGGGGATTCAAGATAGGACATAATTTCACACAGCAAACAATTGATCCAGCAAGTTGTTGCTGCTGTTGACACTGATAATATCCACTGCTGGGCCACTTTGAGCTTTAACATCTTATTAATCTAATTTAAAAGCCAAAACGATTGTTTACAGTC
>JAPZDX010000008.1:1103195-1113311 GCA_029783625.1 Naso annulatus | reverse complement strand
TAAAATGTATGTGACAGAAGGAAGTAAGGTTCAATTTAAAGCATATGATATTATATATTTTTAAATTGTCAATAAATTTCTAAAAAAGACCAAATCCATCAGTTTTGCATCCTGCTTGCACTTCTTAGACCTTTTCAGGTGGCAAGAACCATTTCATAGTTCTAAAACCTCCAGTTTAATTGCATCTGCAAGAACACACAACTATCAAGGTACTTTCACAGCACAAGAGGAACTGTAGCGATGTAAATGTACACTGACTGGTTGAACTCAGGAGAAAGCGTCGGAAAACACCGTTTTTAAAAACCTCACAAATGTATTATTAAGACGACACAAAACACGAACCAGAGCTCGTAATAAGATGGCCGCTGTTTTGTCATTGTATCTTCTCTGAGATTTGATGGCGTTCAGCACGAGATTCGTGGTACATTATCACTTCATACAAAAAAAAAAAGCATTGAGCAGTGCATTAGCCTTCATCTGTTGTTTTGTGGTTGTAAGTTGCAGAAAACTGATGTTAGTATACCAACAGCTGGCCAATTTGTGTAGCGAGTTCCTATTGGCCGTGCAAATGCCAACAATAAAAAAGCCTTTGAAGGTGTTAAGATCCACAGGAACTCCACAGTGGAAAGCTCCTCTGAAAAAGTTCCAAGAACTGTTAGGTCCAAAAACACCTTTAGTCTGTGTTTGCATCAGACAGGGGACAGAATGGAGGAGGAGGAAAAGGTGAAATGAACAGGAACAGGAGAGAAGAAGAGGAGAGGGGAGGAGAAGACGAGCACAGAAAAAAAATGAAAAGGCTGGAGGATGAAGAGATGAGGTAAAACAGGTAATTAAAAATGTTAGGTTTTGATGAAATTAAGAGATAACTCACTTTTCATGGCTTTACACACGCACACACACGGACACATACACATTTACTAACCTTGGAAGGGACCCGTGCGGTCAGCAGATAGGCTCGATGTGATGCCAAGGCCTGACAACAGACAGAGACGAATGAGACAGAGGGACAATCTGTTGACTTGGACTGAACTGACTTGCTGAGGAGGAGACACTCAAGCATGTTACCTTTTGGATACAGCGTGCTTCAGACAGACAAGTAAAAAAAAAAACAAAAATTGCATTTTTTCATACAGACTGAGGCCATGAGGTCAATATACTGATATAGGACAGCAGGACGAGCAGAGCAGCTGGTGGAGGGATTTTATCTTTCCCCATGAGTTAAACTTCTGTCCTGACACGCAGCGACTGCACATTTTGGCTGCAGGCTCAGCCAGTGCCAGTCTGTGTGTCTGTTCACTGCCTTCTTTTCATCACAAGTGCATGCAGCATTTGTTGAGTTTTGGCCTGAAATGGTGCAGCTTAAATGGTCCTTGTCTGCACATTTTCACTCATGCTGAACTGAAAGAAAGCGATGGAGGTACATCAGGCAGCAGGAGACAAGTGGCTGAGAAAGCTGTGGTAAAACTGTGCTTACAGATCTGTTTCAGTCAACAGACATCCTGATTCAGGTTTTTTTCAGGTGTGAGAGAGCAGAGCAGAATTGATGGCAAAATGTTTTTTTTAATGCCGTGATAAACGTGTTCTTTATTTTCAGGTGTTTTTTATGCTCTTAGGTTGCAGTTTGCTTGGTTTTTAGCTCAGAAACTCTCTCTTCCAGCAGTTTGCTTTCCTCGGACAAACTCTCTTGTTTATTTAACTTGTGACGTGATTCAGGAAACAATCTGAATTCAATTTTCTCTGACCAAATGAAAACAAATCACACAACCATGAAACATTTAGTGTATTTTGCCTCGTTTCAAGAAATTACAGTATGAGTTTCTAATCTGCTGGTCTACAGCTGTGGAATGTGGGTTAGGGTGTGTGTGTGTGTTCAGTCAAGTCCTGACATGAGTTGCATTCTGCAATGAATTCTGGAATGACAAAGGAACAGAAATGTAAAAAAAATGAAGTACAAATTGTGTGTGATTACTGCATTCAGGCTGACAGGATGGTTGAGAAGAAGGTCCCCGGGTCAATTGCACACATCTACAACCCTTTTGTGATTTTTTTCCAACCATCAGAGAACTCAGGTGAGTTCATAGACCTGCAGTAACATAAAAACCAACTTTGCACAGAAACACCCAGCTCATTCTTTCAAAAAGTAATCAAAGACTAACATTCAACAATTCAATTTTTTTTTCTATCAGGATGACTGAAAAATCAAGTGATCGGCCCACATTTAGACACTACCTCCCGATTCAGAACAGCAAGTTTGACTGTGAAACTGTTCATGATTGAGGAACAAAAGAACACCAGTGGAGAGATGTCTGACAGGAAGTCAGGCATTCACTAGGAGATCTCTGTCCTCAAGCTATTTAGTAGATCTGTACCTATTATCCATGTTTTGGGATGGGTTCTTCACCTTAAACCAGGAAGAGAAAACTGAATGACAACAATGTGCTTTCAATTTTCTGGCAACAGTTTGGGGAAGCCTCTTTCCAGTTTCATTCACAGCCAGTTCCATAAAAACAGTTTGATGTAAAAGAATCTGACTGGCCTGACTTCAGCTAATCCAACACGTTTAAGATGAACAGCAGCGCTGACTCTGGGGTCTGTTTCTGAGCAGCAGAGAGCTCTCTGATGCTTGGATGGGGAAAGCTGTGAAAATGCTGTTACTGTGCTTTGGTTTAAACAGTTGATTTGTAAAAGGTTTGTGTCTGTACAGCTGTAGAGGAAGACAAGGACGCAGCGGCCTGCCAGTCGCAGACAGAAATGAGATCATGACTCACAGCAGCAGATGCTCTGTAGCCGTGCGCTGCTTTTCTGGTCTGGTTAAAACCATCTTGATCATCTGTGCTCAATATTTCAGTTGCACAATGTGATCAGGCTGGACATGCTCAACATTAAGGGTTTGAGTGAGCACCAAGAGTGGTGCAGGCCAATCAGCATCAGCTACAGGGGAGGTTTTAAGAAGCCTCCATGAAAGTCATTTGAAAAATGTGGGCAGTTTGTTAACAGGTTAGTGTTGATGCTGCTATAGCATCAGTCGTATCAGAACTGGAGAATATTTCTTTATTAAAAGAGCAAAGAGCGACACTGAAGCTTTTCCTGATGGAAAAAATGCTTTTGCTCTTCTCCTGACTGACTTCAGTATGAGTTTGATTTACCAACTGGCTCCCCTGGTCACAGAGTTTGTTCATCTGACTGGTTAAAGTGAGTCAACGATACACGGTGACAGACAGATGGTTTGTCCAATCACCTGCCAGGTATTTTTTGACAGTGCCTAATCTCTTCCAAACGGTTTCCTATGAAGCCTTCCCACACAGTTGTGGGTAACAAACCATCTGGTGCAGCCAGAGAACTGCTTTTCTGCAAGTTGACGAAAAACAAGACACAGGAGACACATCAAAACAAAACGATTTGACGCACAGAGCTTAGGAGAAGACAAACTTTTTAAACATTATAAGTTTATGACTTAAATTTATATGCACAGGTGAAATTTTTCTTAAGTTGTCTTTCTGACGGTAGGATCAAGCAAACCTCCAGGAACGTCACAGAGCTGTGAGGAGATTTTGACGTGATGGTCACAGTTGAAATCACAAGTCAAAACCAGTAAACGACCAAAATGATTCATTATAATATCAGAATTTGGTAGATGACTCATTTAAAATCAAGAAGACTTATGGAACTGTGCAGTACATTAATTTCATGGCATTCATATGTGCAGTGTTTTAGCTGGAAGTCAGTCGGCTCAGCCAGGGAAGAATGCTAATGATCCTAAGTTTGGGCTGCAGCGTTACACCTTGTGCTGGCCTGCCACAAACGTGCAGGCACATGTAGTGGGTCGCATAGCTGTAGGTGTGTATATGTAGCCTTGTGCGAAGTCTGCTATCCATCATGCCAGCGAGGAGACTGACAACAAATCACCGACTGACTCTTTAGTGGATTAAAATCTGTCTCACAGAAGTATTTTCTGTTCTGTGGTGTTGGCGCCTGATAAACCTTCACTTCCTGGTTCACCTTTTGTCTTCTCACCTGTACCTGTAGCAACATGCCCACACCAACACAGCCATTAGGATTTATTAACCTTATGGAGCAAAGAATTTTTTTTTAATTTATGAAACAAATCAGCAAGGCCACCAACTTTCCTGTGGAGGCTGGGCAGTGATTTTTGAGGGCCAGTGGTTAAGACAGTTACAACTGCTGCCAGTTTCAAAAGGCTCCTTCTGTTTCTGACACAGGAAACGTTTCAGCCGGTTCGACATCATTATCATTTAAACTTTGAAGAACAGAAAAACAAAGAGTCCATATCTATTTAAAATCATCTATCTATAAAACACAAAGTAAAACAGCTGTCACTTACCAGCACTCTGTTCTCCAACTTGTCACCTCTGACCTCCAGCTGGACTTTGCGCCTCAGGGTCAGCTTCACTCTGCGACCCACTGCCTCCCGCACACTCTCTGCAACAGTAAGGAGGTGAGGAACAAGTCACATGACACCACAACAGCTGGATGGTTCCAATGACAACATTTTACACAAGAGGTGCAGTAGTTTCACATGGTAGACTTGAGAACCTGAGGCACCATTTAGTCCCTTTTAGCATGTGCGCAGTTACGGAAATCAAAGTGGTGGTCACAACTCTTTGGCGAACCAGTTTAATGACAAAATTATTCACAAATGTGTTGGTGCCTTTTGGAGAATTTCTCATGCAAATACTGAACATGTTGTATGACTTGCTTTTAGGATTGGGCCAGACAAAAAAATTCTAAACCAGTCTGATATTAAGCCAAATACCAAACCAGACCGCTATACCTGACTTTCACCACTAGGTGTCGCACTTCTCAGCCAACTAAAATGAGTGACACAAAGTGTTTGTGTCTTGACAGCCAATCAGTGTTGAGATTCTCCTGACATCACTGACATCCAGACATTGAGGCATGGTGACAAAAGCATCTGTTGCTGTGTGTGAACTCTACAGAGCTGTTTTAACAAACCTGACGGCGTTAACTTACAGCACAGAGTTATGAAATGAACACAGACACCACGCTGTGAAGTTTTTCAACATTTCTGGAATTTCCACATCTGTTACGGTGCAGACATGATCATATGAGCCGTAGTTAGTGACAAAAAACCCCTCTGATGCTAACAGCTAACGCTAACGTCACAGGGCTGCACAGCAACAGTCTGAGCTCTAAACTAAATATTTCGACCGTCTGCATGTCATTTATTTTCATTTGTGGCCTAATCAAACTTCATCATATGTTAATCACGCTGTCTTGTTGCTTGTTGTTGATGCAATACGAGTTAGATTAATGTGCGTCATCGGGCCGTTGGGTGTCGGTACATGTTGCTGCTGACGTTTGCTTTCACTTTGAAAGGATCTCACATAATGACAAACGCAGGATTAGCTAGTTTGCATAAATTACACTGGTCTACTCAGATTGATATAACCAGAAATGGACCAAGACCTACTTACTGTGCAGTTAATTATTCAAAAAGAACATCCAGGAGGTCTGTGCTGAGAAAAATCGTGGTTGATTTAGATTTGCGTTCTGTGAGGGGCCACACTGAAGATGAAGATACATGCAACACAGATTTCGTTGATTGCTGCGATATTTTGCATAAATTTTTACCCCTAAAATTAGATTAAAAATAAATTTAAAAGAATATATATATATTTAGATATATTTTATTTATATCAACCCCTGTATCTTGATATATATCGTATCACCAGATTCTCGACAATACACAGCCCTATTGTGTATTTATCGCCACTATATTTTAGATATTCACTTACCCAAAATTCTTATCTGAATTCACTTCAGACATCAAAACGTCATCTTATGAGCTATTTAGTTTAAAAAACAAAACAAAACAAAACAAAACAAACTGTAAAGCCTTTACAACATACAGCAACTTTTATAGTGTGATAGTATAGTCCAATGTCCACAGAGTGTCTTGCGTCATACAGTCCTTCATATTGGAGCAAGTATCTTTCCATTTTAAGCAGAAATACTGAGAAAACACTACACATTATGTATCTTCACCGACAGTTTTGAATGAGTTGAATGCTTTCGTCTTTACTCTGAGCAAAAGGTCTCGTGGAGTTATGATGAATCTCAGCTGTTTCACTTTTTTAACAGTTGTGGGAAAATCCTGGAACAGAAGAACCAAGAGGAGGTGAAGAGAGAGAGAGAGAGAGAGAGCAAGAAGGAAATAAGATGAAGGAGGCAAGGTGAGAATAAAATTCAGAAACAAAGAGTGTGAGTGTGAGTGTGTGTGAGTGTGTGTGTGCGTGCTTGTGTGCATGGCTGAGAGACAGAAAAATAATGAGTGTGAGAGCTCGGCCCGCCTTTATGACATCATGCTGCCCTCCTCCTTTCTGTGCTGTGCAGACACATGATGAGGTCATGAGCAGCGTGAAAACACTGGAGCAGCAGCGTGCAGGCTGATCAGAAACACATGGATGTCTCCCTCCGTCCGGCTCACTCACGCAAAAACAAGGAGCTCCCAGCCGACCAATGACTTCACTGTAACAACCTTAAAGAGCCTCTGCTCCACTTTTCTACCTGACTGCTCCAGCACTTTACATTTACCGAAACTCAGAGAAATGTTCAACAACATCTTAAGCGTTTTAAGAGCGGCATCATCCCGCCCTGTTTGATTTTATCTACAGTCACTAAAAATCCTGTGGAGATCGCTGGCTTTCTCATACAGCAGCTGTTTCTAATATATGTTGAAATTGCTTTTAACTGATTGAAAGTTAATATTCCGTCAAAAATACTAAATATTTGCTTTCTTATGATTCTTAATTGTAAGAATATTTTGTTTTTCTGTGTTTTATATCAACAAGAAGCAGATGACTTGTAAACTGTTGGACCGTGTTTGAACCCAAGTCTGGTTTGTTTTGCTAAGCTGAGACTTGATTTGCCTCTTAAGCCTCAAAAACAGCTCAGTTGTTGAAATAACGTTAATTTTTTTCTGGGTAAAATAATGTACAAAACTCACACTCAGTTTTGTTTGTACTACAGATATGTATTTATTATGTGTTGTCAGCCTTTTCTTAAATTTTATAATTATTATTGCTAGTGACCATTGTCATACTCTTTCACAAAACACTTCAGAAGAGCTAAAAATGAATTGTCAACTATTTTATTTGTCGGTTTACAAGAAAGTGTTTGGGCAAAAAAGTCAAATGTTTTCCTAAATTAAACTCTGAAACATTACGATTGCTGCTTATCACCTTCAGCTCTGACATTTTTCTATTTTCTGACGATAAATTAATTGGGAACAAGATTGAGAAACTGATTGATGATGAAAATTATCAATAATTTGCAGCCCAACTTGAAGATGTCCTCCTGAGCTTTTACAGCTTGACGTTTCTCTTTATCATTGTTAATTTTGTTCCATAATGTACATCAAAGCTGGAGTAGGCAGTTTACCTTTGGTTTCACCATGCTAACATCCCATAATAACCTTTCAGCACATTGTAATCTCCTTGGCTCTGTATTCAAACTGTGATGGGACTTTCAGGTAATCATGGGTCATTTTAGAGAGTGTGTGTTCCTATTGGTTGCTTTATGCTGTGCGTCTCAGAGACAGGCGATGTTGCTATAAGCTGATTGGCTGTTGAAACAAGTGACGCGCTGTGGCTGAGCTGCAGGCGACACCGTCTGCCGGCTCGCATTGAGCTGAGACAGACCAGTTTACTCTGCTGCAACTTTTTCCTGCTGTGGTTCCCCTACATTCATTTCACAGCAGGCTGTTCTGCTGCTGAGTTTTGAGCCCCACTGTCAGGCTGACTGATTGTTTGATTGATTGATTTCTGTAAGGGAAAAGCAAGAGGAGGGACACATCTAATTTATACAAATTAGCACTTCTAAAATACAATGAGAGATATGAGCACCTGTCTTTTTACTTTGGAAAATAACTTCTCTCACCTATTTTGTGCTGTCACACACATCATTTAAATGTCTTAACTTTGAGGTTGATGCTTCATATCTACATCAGTTTACAGCAATTCTTTAAACTTTTTTTATCTGAAAAATGTTTGAAACTATTAACTGATAGTCAAGTAGTTAATGGTAGTTCCATCGATTGATGAATTAACTCATCTATTAATTGCGGCAGCACTACTTTGCTCTGGTGTCACACTGGCATCAGTGTGAACTGTCTCAAGCTATTTTGTGATACCTGCCAACGGTCAGATTCAAAGCCGCACCCCCTCTCTGTCATTAGCAGCTCAGCCTCCCAGGCCTGATGACCCATTCCTTCAGTTTCCAAAAGCTGCTGATGAGCAGCGTCAGGTCAGTCTGTCGAAAACCAACAGCAGGAGCAGCAACAAAAGCTCCATTCATGGGTCAGTCCAGTGACATGCAGCGTGAGATCGGGCTGCAGACAGTAACAGAGAGCACGGGGTTGTGAGTCAGCCTCACCACCCACAGCCCCGTTCGCTTTTGATTTCTGATGACAAGCCAATAAAAGAACAGCCTATATGAACGCAGCAGGCCAACAGAACAAGCTGACTCTTTGCTTTGACCTTTCAGAGTTTTCAGGTCATTTATATCACCTGGCATGAGAATATTACCCAACCGTCAAAGCAGATTGTTTTCATTTTTACAATTTAGCCCATTAAAATACTCAAATATCGACACATTGGTCCAAAATACCAAATGCCTGCTGCTTCAGTCCAAAAATATCACCCTGTAAAACTTAATGTAGGTTTAAGTTTAGCCTGAACTTTCTTAGACTGAACATTTTCCAGCAATCAGTGCTTTGCTTAAATCCAAGTAAACAACTTTGCTAACTTTTTCCAGTATGATCGCAGTGATTTCAGGTTGTTTTTCTCTGTCTTTTTGACACTTGGTGTTGTGGGCAGTCTGTGTTAATAATATCTCACAATCCAAAGGAATTTCACAGGACACACCCCTCCGCTCCAAAAGCTTTCCCTCTCCCCCACTTCAGATCAGGAAGTGGCAGCAGAGGAGGAACTCTCAGGTAGCAGCTGAGCCCTCGAGGCATGAAAATAATTTTTCAGAGAAACACAGACAAAATACCACTATCATGCTTTCCTTATAGACAGAAGAGTGTGTCTGTGGTGTTTACATGTCTTAATGCGAGTTCTAAACACTTGTGGTTGGCTCTTATTATTGTTACAATATTCCACTGGGATATTGTCACATATTGTTTTATATGAAGACTTTCTGCCGGTGAAACCTCCAGTGTGTCTGCATTTCTTCGACATTCCTTTATTGTTGCTAATTCATGTTCATTATATTCAAGACTCAAAAAACGTTATTATCCATTGAAGCATGCAATAATGTAAATCTTACAAAATAAAAACAGTAACTTATATAACGGTATAAAAGCATAAAATGCAGTAAAATAGCGCATTAGTGTTGATTCCTACATTAACTCGTGACTTCATAGGAAGTTTGTGAACTTGATGGTGGTTTTAAGAGTTAGCTGTAAATTAGTTTTGTCGTAAGGTATAGTTAGGTTAACCCCAAACACTTCCCTCGTGTGAGTTATTAATGTGTTTATATCGAGGTGTCTGTGATTTCACCCTAAAAAAATTGTCTATCATACAAAACAAGTGTTTAACTAAGTTATAGCTTGTTATTAACGTTAGTTCTTTCACTATCTTAAGTTAGTTGTTTATGTTTGGGGTGACATCAGCGCCGGTGTAAGCTTACGTGAGTCAAAGTTAGGCTAACTACCTAGCGTAATAACCGTTAGCAAACTGACGTTAACTTTAACTTACCAAACAGTTCGTCGGGAATGTCCGTTTTTTCCTCCGACATTTCTTCTGCCGAGGCAAATACCGAAGTGCAGTCCGATGGCGAGGGCAGGAGAGGCGGGTCAACCCGACAAGACAGGCGGCCGCTGAGCCGGAGGGAGACTTAACTGTTACGGTGAAGGTGGAGTCTCGTTTTGTGAAGTTACCGCTGGTTAACGTTACCTGTGGACACCGGGCTAGCCGAACTGTTGCTGTGTGTGTGCACGCAAACGCACGCACGCACGCACACAGACCCCCCCCCCCCCCACACACACACACACACACATAACCTCTGCATTAACTGTACACCCTAACCCGCACTGATTGGAGGTTTTACGCACAGAAACAGTAAAACAAA
>JAPZDX010000008.1:1030546-1044476 GCA_029783625.1 Naso annulatus | reverse complement strand
ACACCTCCCATTTCCCCTGGCACCTCACGCGCTCCACCCCCTGTTCTCAGCAGCTTTCCACTAAGGAGAGGCCAGAGCCTCACTAGCGGTTAGCATTAGCTCGGCTGTCCTCCACATCTACTCAGTGATAATTTGATGTTACTTAAAGCGAAAAAACATCTCGTTGTCTCTTTCCGTGTTTCATGACCAGCCGGAATCTAAATCACAAGAGCTTTCATGTGATTATTGAACAGCCTTTGATGTTAGCCTTCCACTCGTCTGTCTGTAACGTTAGCCGGGTCTGGGTAAAATATAAAAATAAGCTTGGCTGCTCCTCACGCTGTGGTGTTTTATAAAGGGGCCGGGGCCAACGGTTCTGAAGGGAGGGGGTTCACACAAACTGACATGAACGCGCAGCCGTCCCGGCTACCAAAACGCTCAATAACAGCACACAGAAAGGGCGTGTGATGTCACTCTCCACTCTCCACGTCAATAAGCCACAAGTCCTCTTCACAGAAAATGTTTTTCCTGAAATCCAGTAATGCTGAATTTGGTATCCAGCTCCTTTAATAAAACTAGATGCAGTTTGCAACGATGGCTGCCACTTCAAACCAAACAGCTCCACTGTATCCAGCTCTATAAATACATCCATGGTTTTTCAAAGTAGGAAAAATGAGCAGCAAGAGATGAAAACAAGCTGTGATTTCTGCAGCTGTTTATCGACTGTTTCCACCCTGTTCGTCCTGAGGAGAGAACGCCGCACAGTGTTTACCTGAGTGTGATGTTTCTGCTCTGACTCACAGGTACATCCATCCTGAAGGGCTGCCCTCTGACTACACCATCACCCTGCTGCTCAGACTGCTGCCCGACACTCCGGAGGAGCCGTTTGCCCTCTGGGAGATCCTCAACCAGAAGAATGAGCCGCTGGTGGGCGTCATCCTGGACAGTGAGTCTGACAGAACAACAAACCCATCAGAATCCAGAGATGAAAGTTTGCTGTTACTTAAAGAAATTCAGCTGAAAATTGTTTGCTGCTCTATTAACAGCAAGAAATCCATAAAAAAGAACCATTTTGTAACTTTAATGGTCTGTTGGACAAACATGTTTGTCATCAGAAATAATCTGTATGAGTGTGTTTTCCCTGCTTGTTGAGCTGCAGTGTGTGTGTGTCTTCCTGCAGACGGAGGAAAGACTTTGACGTTCTTCAACAACGACTACAAAGGAGAGTTTCAGACGGTGACCTTCGAAGGGCCAGAGATCAAAAAGCTGTTTTACGGCAGCTTCCATAAGGTCAGACTCACTCCTCCTGTTCGCTCTGACTGATTCCTCACACATGGGCTGATTGATCGTCTGTCAGAGCGACTGACAGTCTGCAGACTGATGTTTGCTTCAGCCTAAAGTTGTTTACAAGTGTCAGTGTCGATAATCTGCACTGTCACTGAAACACAAAACTTTGTACAACAAAATTCTACACTTGAAGTGTAGCTAAACCCTGGAGTTTTGGCTGACGTCCATCCTTTCTGAAATTCAAAACATGCATCTAGTACGTGAAAAAATGTATTAGTTCGGGCAGCGTGAGGAGGCGGGGCTTTACCGAGAGTTGCATAGTTTGAGTGTAGTGATTGTAGTCAGATTTAGCTGTTAGCATAATTTAGTTTTTACACACATGGCCATAGTTGATTTAAAAAGCAGTTGGCTTCTCTCCACCGGACCCCCCCCACACACACACACACACACACACACACACACACACACACACACACAGCAGTGCATAACTACCAAAGAGAAAGTGAAACTAAACTCTCATTTCTTCATTTCTCTGTCTTGTTTAAAAATCCATTCATCAGTTGCTTCCTCGTTGGCTTTAGCTTTACTGTTATTTGCTCTCCATGTAATGCGGTAGTGTGGTTTAGGTTTGGGGGAAGTCAGATTGACATGAATTTAGCTTTTATCTCACTAATCTGTGGCGGTGCTTGTGTTTGTTCACGTGCACGAGCGTGTATACTGTTTCCCAGGTGACGTGTGGGAGGGTGACAGGGCGTGTCCCTCTCGCTACACTCTTTCGAATTGTGAGCCACTGGGGATTTTTTTTAGAGGGGGCGGGGTGCAGGGCTTGGTTGTTGACGAAAGCGACCACCAGACACGTCGTGAATCCGCTGATCAGCCAATAGGAAAATTAATTTGTAATAGCTGTTTCAACCAGGAGAGAGCAGGCGCTACGCACATTTATGAGGGACTTCAATTAATTTGCAGTAAAACGTCAATATTTGGACCTGAATCAGTCACAAACACTGTTAAATACTTCTTAGCGTCAGTTTTCAGCTGAATGAAGTTGTTGAGGGGTTAACATAAGAATGTTATGTGTGTCCATGTTGGTACTGGTGCAGGACGAAATAAGTAATGAGTTCAGGAAGGAAAGGAGGTCCGCCCAGCAGTTTGTCGCTCCACCAATTTTACTGTTTTACAACCACCGTAAACCTGCTAATTAATCTGCAGCATAAAGAAATCTTTCGTCCCTGGCAGATTCACAGAATATCTGGTTGATTCACTGATTGATTGATTGATTGGTTGGTTTACTGATCAGTTAGCTGACTCATTAGACGATAGATGTAACGTTTGTTGGTTGACTTTGGCCTCATTCCTGCAAAAAGCATTTTTCTTTCCTTGATTTGAAAAAAAAAAATCTGTCCACACAAGTTTTTTAAAAAAATAATCACTGGTGATGATGTGACCAAAGTCTTACAGGCAAGCCACTCGGCACCCAGACCCCTATCCAAATGAGTGAGGAGAGATCCATAACTTCACTTTGGGTGGTCTAGAATCAACAGTCAGTTCTGATTGAAAATGCTTGAACGTTGCCCAAAAATAAGGTTTAAACCCCTGTGACCCCAAAGCCATGTCGGCCAATCAGAGGCCTGCACAGAAACCCATCACCGCTCGGCTCACTGCACCTACAGATCTGACCCACGCTCGTCAGCAGCAGTGGCAGATAGATCATGTGGTGACCTCTGCTGCTCAGTGACTGTACATTTATAAAAACTTAGAAAATCCCGTCCGCACCATTTCCCCTCAAATCAACGCAGGAACAAAGGAGACAACAGAACAGTCTGTCATCCCTGATTTACTGTTTACACAGCAACAGTGCAAATGGAGTTTCTGAATGAGGTAACACTGAACGTTTCCTTCTTAGTGACATAAAACAGTTTGTAGATGAAAGGATGCAAAAATGCAAAGAAAAGCAACATTTTGAAAATCACCTGTGTACTAGGTCTTTAGAGCAGCTGTTTTTCTGACAGATGCACCTGAAAGAACGGATGACGTGGCCGCTTCTCTCTCTTTCTTTTGACAAGCTCCGGCTGTTCAGCAGCGTATTTGTTCATTTGTTTGCTCGCGTCTTGACTGTCACTTCCTCCTTCCCGCCTGCTCCTCCCTTTCTTTCTTTCATCCTTCTCATCCCTTCAGCCTGGCTGAGCAGTGAGACGGCAGTTTGAGTCCTGACAGGATGACTGCAGCAGCAGCGTCGTGCCCTGAGCCTGAACCTGCTCACAGTCGTGTTGTGTTAGTGTCAGTGTGTCAGCACTGAGGGATTCACTCACTGATCTGCCGTCGCTTCCGTCTGCTCGCTGTCAGCGCAGCTCATCCTGCTCGCCTCTTCAACCTTTGTTCTGCTCTGAGTGCGTGTGTGTGTGTGTGTGTGTGTCCATGCATTCATAGTGCGTTTTATAAACAGCTGCAGTGTCTGTGACATTCATGGATCCGTTCGTGTGTTTGTGGTGGACACGAGGACGTCTTTGTAGAGACACTCGGCTTCAGTGATCGTCGTGTCTTAACTGTCTTTAAAAGGTTGAACGTTCCCCCCTGGGTCACTGAAGTTCAGCTCTCCTGAGGCCCTTCACACTCAAATAAACGCTGAATGTCTCAGGCTGTCACTTTCTTTTTTAGTTCCTGAAAAGTCGACATCTTGGAAAAATGTCAAAAATGTTGAAATATCCTTTGGCGAAGTTTTGGTTTTGATGAGCAAAGATGCTTCACACTTTCACACTCTCAACAGGATTTATTTCACAACTCTGCAGAGTTAATGCAGGTTGGAGAGACTTCTGCACACACACACACACACACACACACACACACACACACACGCAGGCATACAGTAGATACAGTGACAGTGTGTGGTCACAGTTTAACAGCTGTCTTTCCTGATATAAAATAAGTCACCATGACGACATTTTTACTTTAACCTCCAGACTTTCAGATACTTTTAGCTTTGAACTCAATAAACAAACTTTAATGTCATTACACAAATTAAAATCCAACTTTTATCAACCTTGTGATCACAGCACTGAACACAGATGCAAAGACTTTGAACCGACCCTTTAACTGATTTAAATAAAAATCTGTTCAATCCCAGAGTTTCTGGTGGATGATTGATTTATTAAATCTGTATTGTATTGTGACATAAATACTCCTGTTGTGTGTCAGTGTCACCTTCAGCATCAATTAATTCACTCTGAAACAATCGATACAACAACATCGTGTTTGTCTTCCTGCTGAAAAAGTTCATCTCAGTTGGCAAGAAAAATCTCTTTGACATTTAGAACAAATCTCCCACCAGCAGAGAAGTTAAACCCAACAGACTGCTGGAACACACACGCACACACACACACACACACACACACACACACACACACACACACTCGACCTCAGAGCCAAATTTCAGCCTCTTGGAGTGAACACTGTGGCCGCCAAAGAGCGGGAATTTTTGCAGGCCAAGCAACAGACAGAGCTGCTGGTCACTACAAAAAAGTTTCCACAAACAAAATTAGTTACTAAATTAATGAGCTCACATGAAGACTGATGTCATTTTCAAAATTCAAATATTCTGCTTTGAATGCTTCTTGCTTGTGTAGCAGAAATGACGTCCCGCTGTGGGTGAGTCATCACAGGCTGAAGACAAATCTGACTATTCATCAAAAATCAAATCTTTTCTTTCTCTGCTCACAGTCTTGCAGCGACTTCACCCAGAATATCCCTCTAAAAAAATAGGTAACCCTCTCTATGAAGCCTGTCTCTGTAATGCATTATAACACATTATGAACATATGTGACACATTATAATTACATTATCAACACCCTTACAATGCGTTATGTGTGCTTAGGGTTGATCCTGACCCTATACAGCACTATATCATAACGCATTGTATGTTCATAATGCGTCAGAGATGCTTTCAGTAAGGTGTAACTAAAATACATTTTAATAGTACTTTTTTTTCCCATGTCATTGCATTCAAACAATACCCTACAGAAAAAGCAGGGGGCGCTGCAGCACCCTTGGCAACCCCACCTCCTGCGCCTGTTGGTCTTAGCAACAAATACATAAATTGATTGTTTTCTCTGTAGTAACAAATTTCTCAAGTAAACTTTAATTAAAGGTGAAAGACACGTGTACCTGAAACCTGTTAAGGTGTTTATTAAGTTGCAGATACACTCCACTGGTGTTTATTTCCAGTTTGTTTCTGTGTGAAAACTGACCTTCAGTTTAAACTGGAACAGAAAAGGAGACGTCAAAATGTCAAACAGCCGAGAAAATGAAGCTCACAGAGTTTTCAGTGTCGCATTGAGCTGCTCATAAAACTGTTTAATCTTCCGGATTAAAATCATCTGTGGATGCTGGAGAGTAAAAAATGAAGCATAGTTTTAGTTATTGATCCCTATAAGAAGATGATTATTGTAGCTAATATTCATTTCCTTTCTTTATCATAGTCGACGTGTTTATTTATTGCATGAATATAAAGTAACAATTTGTTGGCTCAGAGTTTATCGGTTTATCAAACTTTTTAAAGTGTTTATGTTTCTTCTTTTGGCCTGCAGACAAATAACCTGTAATAAAGAAAAGTTAACATCCTTTAACATTTGGCGTGTGAGCTCATTCAGCTTAAAACACAGAAAAACTGATTAAAGGTGAAACTCTGTTCGTTGATGCAGGTGTTCAGCTCTTTGATGAAGTGATTGAGTGAGTGTTTCGGATGTTTTCTCTCACAGCTGCACATCGCAATCAGCAAGACGAGCGCCAAAGTGTTCATCGACTGCAAGATGGTGGGGGAGAGATCCATCAACGCGGCAGGAAACATCTCCATTGATGGACTGGAAGTACTGGGCAGGATGGTTCGTTCCAGAGGGAACAAGGACAACTCTGCACCGGTGAGGACGCCGCACACACACACACACGCACACAGAAATATACTCACATGGCCTGAAATGAGAAAAGACAACAAATTAAGGGGAACTGTGAGGTGGAGAATGACCCGAAACAATCAAACGGACTCTTTCATCTTTTCATTGTTCATGTTTGTTTTCACAAAGTGAACTTTTATTTCCTGAACGTTCACCGTCAGAGTGCTGTCACCTGCTGGATAATCATTCAAATATGAAGAAAGTAAATGAAAAGCAATTTGCTGTTAATAGTGATGGATTAAAAATGTCAAGCAGGTTTCGAGTCTCTGCAGGTTTGTTTTTAACAATCAGTAGGCGCTTTGAGGGGGGACGAGGGAGGTTGCTGTCTCCCCCATCCCTCTCCACCCCCCCCACATCCCAACGTTATTAATAGGTGGACTGCGGTTCAGGCCAAAACTGGACCCCAACGTTGATAACTAAAAAATAATGAGAAATTATTCAATGTGGCTGATTAGTTTTGACTATTCTAGCCAGCACAGCAGTGATTAAACAGTGGTTAACCCAAGAGGTTAAACTGGTCTCACGTGTCTCTCCTCAGCCAATTAAATTTGCAATTGTGCTGCTTGACTCAGACGTGCACAGACGAGATAAGAGACCACAGAGAGAGAGAAGAGAGTTAGAGAAAATGTCGTGTGACACGGAGTAACGTTACTCCCGAAATGAGAAAAGTAGGCAGAGAAAACGGAGCTTTTAATCCAATGAAGACAGATGTGCATGCTCATCTGCCCGCTGACGTTCACAAACTCTCACATCCGAGACCCAGGTTATCACTGAAGGCGGCAATGTGACACAAACACCAGACATACAACTAAAAGCACTAGTGTTAGTCTTAAACTGTTGTGGTGGTGGCACTCTGAAAGTAGAGAGAGTAAAGTGCTGAAACATGAAGTCCTGCTTCATAAACTCAGTTTGCCTAAAAGCTGAAGGTGCATTTACTTTGACTTTAACACAGTAACACAAAGGAGAAATACTGGATGACATGGGATTGTAGATTTTTGAAACACCACAGTTACAGTGTGTGAGTGTGTGTGTTGGTTGGCGTCATGTGAACAGGTGGATGCTCTCATTTAACCTTCCCCCTCGTTAAGAAATGACAGCTCACCTGCTGTGAGCCATCATCCCTCCAATCCAGCAGACTCTGTTCACACTGATCACACTTTGTAAAGCCGTAGTTTTGCATGAATTATAACTGAGATTATTCAACCTCTAGCTTCTGCAGAGGTGTCATCTATGTTTGATTTTTCCATCAAAGTGCTGCTGTTTCCATGAGCAGCTTCATGAATGCACACAAATCAATTTGTGGTCTGTGAGCTGCAGAAAGAGCAGAGTTGCACACTTTGTGTCTGATCGGTTCGAGCTCCCTTTGAAGAGGAAACTCTTGACATTGACTCTGCTCTTCTGAAGAATTCCACTCGTGTGTAAAATAATCCACATGATGTGATGTTTAAAAATGTTCCTCGTCAAACCTGAGCAGCCGAGTTTTTACACCAGAAGAAACACTGCTGATGTGAGGCCTGATTCACGCCGTCAAGAGGTCGATCATCCAGCTGCTGCGCCTTCGTTTTTATTGATTTTACTTTCTGTATGCAAATCAACTGCTGACCTCACAGTCAACACAGCACAAGAATCAGAAAAATGCAAGATGAACTAATTTCACCTTACCAGAGGGATGAACAGTGTTCTTCTCTTTACTTCAGTTCTGTGAATCTTCTTTCAGTGCAACATGAGGCTCATAATCTCCTGCTGTGTTTAAAGCCCATGAATCACAGGTAGGTCCTGACTAATACTCTAATTTTACCTCGCATTCACCACACTTCATTACACAAACTGAGTCCACAGACGTTTGCAAATGGGTTCAAAGCCGTAAACTTGAAGTACTCTGTGTTTGGCATGAGAGACAGGACTGTGATTCAAGTCTGAAGTCTGATATGTGCAGCGCTGAAATGCCTCAGGACGTGCAGAGAGGATGCAGAGATCATCAGTGATGTTTATCCTGACAGAAACGTGTTTGAAATGTGCTGCATTTATTTTCCCTCCTCTGCGGACGTGAGAACTCACCTCCATCGTGGATTCCACATGATGATGCTTTACTTTTCATCCATGAGAACTTGAAGTGTTCTTGAGTTTTACAAAGTAGCAGGACAGTGTTGAAGTATGCATAAAAGTACTGTATGTAAATTTCACTAGAGAAGAGACCTGATGATCTCTGCGATTAGGTGTGGGGGAAAAAGATACATATATATCGGTATCAGTTATCAGCCAAATGAATTGTAATATACCAGCATATCGGATATTGGCAAAAAATCCAATATGGTGGATCCCTAGCTTCTTGTGCCTTGCCTGTGGGTATAATGTGTGAGTGTGTGTGTGTGTGTGTGTGTGTGTGCGATTAAAAGTTGCTGTGTGTGTTTTCCTCCTCTGCAGTTTGAGCTGCAGATCTTTGACATTGTCTGCAGCACTTCGTGGGCAAACAGAGACAAGTGCTGCGAACTTCCCGGTCTGGTGAGTCAAAGTTCAATTTTCTGTACATAACTGAAAAACTCCTATCTTGTGTGTGTGTGCACGTGTGTGTACTTGCATGTTCTATAAGAACTTTTCAAAGTATTTTAACACCACTTTTATCTTCTCTGAATACTCGACATTCTGACCCTGTGAAGGAGTTTGAACTTTCAAGAGAAAAAAATGACCTGAACTTGATTCATTTATTCCGAGTGAAATTCATCGAGGTTTTCCTTCATCCTGTAACTCACACTTGTTACATTAATCACAAGTTTTTACCATAGTTTCCATCCTGAGAACATTTATGTTTGACACTTAAAACACAGCTATTATACTCTTTTTTGGGTCTTTGATTTTGATTTTGGCAGATAAACATAGAGCAGATAAACACAACTGACTGAACAGTGTGTAGATCTTCAGAGAACTGTGACTTGTGCGCTCTCTCTTCCTTGTATTTTCTGCATTCTTTCAAAATGGTCTGTGTCAGTTATTCCTCCCCCTTTCCCTCCTCTGTGCACGTGTCTGCACTCCGCTGTACTCACAGCCCCTTTACTGACACAAAATAAACACAGCGTGGACACTGATCAAATGTTACTTACAGCCTGAGCTTTTCACTCTACAACATCCGCAACTTGCGGTCCTTTAGCAACAGTTTAGCCGTCAATCCAGCTCATGTAGTTGTCAAAGAAATGTGAATAAATCCAAATGGAATAAATCCACAAGAAACAGGAACGCTCTCAACTTTTGTCTGGTGCTCGCCTCTTTAGGAAATTTTAACAGTTAACGGTCCTTCATTCACCCAGAAAAAAACAAAACAAAACACTTTATTGGAGCCATCTCGAACAAAGTGCTGACAGTAATCCATGAAGCAGAGAGCAGAGTGCAGCGGTGTCTGAGCAGAGCGGGGGAGGGGGCAGGCACAGCGCTGTGTGCATGAGCTAACATGCCCATATAAGGAAGTCCAGCACGCATTAATGTCACTGTAAAACACAACATGCAGAGCCGACTGAAACAGCCTGCAGGGCTCATTTCTAAATGCATGAACCTCATTGTGTGACACTGGCATCGTTTAACTCGAGCATCCGACACTGTAACAACATTCATAGGTCAGATAAGACAGAAAAGTATAACAGCTCTCCGTTAATTTATCAGAATGTGGAAATGAAACGTCACATATTTCCTGTTCCAACACAAAGAAGCAAAGTCACAATTAAAACACTTGAACTCTGATCTGAAATACATCAGTGTGTATCAGAGACTCGCATGTTATCAGGGATCGGTGAGTCACACACACACTTTGCTTAAGTTGTCACTCATCATGGCACGTCATTGCCACAGCTTCTTTTTATTTATGTTTGTGTCTTCATGTCATCTTATGTTTGTGTCTTCATGTCATCTTCTTCATGCTGTGGTCATCCAGAGGAAGGAGGCAGACTGCCCGGCCATGCCCAAAGCCTGCACCTGCACCCAGGACAGCAAAGGCCCCCCCGGCCCTGCTGGGCCCCCTGTGAGCCTCACACAGCCACATCACACACAACATAACTGCACATGCATCCACACAGACACGAAGTGACGTGGAATAAACATTCTCATCAGGCACAAACTGAATTGTTTAAGTTTCCTTTTGTTGGTGATACTGACATTATTTCAATAATTTGACACATTTTTTATGACACTTCCTGTAACATTTGAACAAAGTGTCGTGTCTGTGATGCAGCTGCAGTAAAGGCCAATTTATGGTTCGTCTATGGACACATTTGATGTGTCGCTCGACAGGAATGAAAGAGTTTATAATTCATGCTTCCATGTCAGTCATCTCCATGGTAACCAGACACCGTCCTCCAGCTAGCTTGTTTAACCTAACAAATACCCTTCATATTTGACATGAACGATAATACCAACAAGAAAGTTCAGTGAAAACAATCTCCGTGGAGACATTAACACAACCCAATCACGTGACATGGCAGAACTATGATGACTACACAACGTGACAAAGCTTATGAGGTATGCGACATGAAATCGAAGTGTCAGAGTTACATCTTTTCATCAGATGTGTTGAGCAATGAAGCACGAATGGCCTCAAGACTCCAGTTTGACCATCAGTGCCCGTGCACTGAAACACACACTCATGCAGCGTTCACACAGGTGAACAAACAGGTGATCACACAGGGGAACACGTCACATCGACATCAGCTTCACCTCACATGCGTCATTTTTAAGTTGAAAGTTCATTCTGTGCACTTTTATCTTCACTTTTTTTATTGAAAAATGAAAACTCAGTTCTTGTGTCTCATCTTTTTGTGGATCATCTGTCAGACTGTGATAATAATGATAGTTGATAGTAAATAAAACTTTTCTAAGTACTCAACAACACTTTACATGAACAAAATACAAATGCAGGATACTAACATGCTAAGCACAGATAGAGAAGAGCAGATGTGGAGTTTGGATTTGGGCAGAGGGAGTCTGATATTGTGGGCTTTTTTTGAAAAGGTGAGTTTTGAGTTATACAGACGCAAACGCAGAAGAATCCATGTCTGCCTCTGATCAGCTCCTGTTTATTTATTTGTTTGTTTGTTTGTTTTTTCAATAGGGAGGCCCAGGAATCAGAGGAGCCCGAGGCGACCGTGGAGAGCCCGGCCCCGTGGTGAGTCGTCTTGCTTTTAAAAGTCATAACTGCAAACACTGCCGTTGTTTTCAAAAACTGCCTCCTGCACACTAAATACTAGATACTGCATACTGCATACTGTATGAACAACATACTGCACATATCGCACACTAAAGGAATGATCAGTATGCCATCTGTCCACACTGTGGTACAAAGGCAGGTTACCCAGAATGCATTTCACACAAACCAGCAGCGATAGTGAAATTTTTGTTTATTTACTTATTCCTCATTCAATTTATTAACAAATGCCTGGACAGGTTTGGTTGTGACGTTGCAGCGCATTGCATTGTGGGAAACAGTCGGCGAGGTAGACTGGTTGGATGCATACTGGGGATTTCCTCTGAATCAGCATACATATGGGAATTTTTTGGCATACTGAAGATTTTACATACAGCATACTACATACTACATTTTGGCCTAATCAGTGTACACTGATTACTTATACTTACTGTATAGTTCAAAATCTTTTGTGGTGTTTATTCTGAGAGAAGTGTCACTGTGAGAGGCTGCTGCTGTTCAGACAGAACAGGAAGTGTCTTGCAATGAATATCCGACTGTGCAATCAAGTCTGCAAACAAACAACCCTTGAGTTTCCTTTAAATCCTGGTTCCACCCGAGCAAAGAGCAGAAACTCTGTGAGTGAATAATGACGGCAGCTTTAAACGTGTTTCCTGCTGTGCACGGTGTGAGCAGTCAGGTCACCTTGTTACCTTTTACCTTCATCAGAAAAGTTAACCACATCAAAATGAATTGTGATATCTTTGTCCTCACCACAGATTCAAGCAAACCAAACTGAAACACACCCTGCAAATTCCTGTTTCCTCTTCACTCTTATTGTAAAAAACAATATTGATTGCTACAGAGTGAGTTCAGACGCGACAGAAGTGTTTTTGTTGTTTGGAGACTTGCAAAAAGACTCTGAGGCGTCTGCAGTGTCTCTCATGTGCACGTGTCCTTTGTCTGATTTGACAAAAAGCTTCGTCTCATCTCTGCACACTGCCCCGTTTGCAAACACAGCAAGATTTTATTTCACAGATCCAGTAGTTTGAGTGATAATGTCTGCTTTGAGTCCATTTCCCTTGTTTGCTGCAGCACTCAACATATTTGTGCCACGTCTTCAGAGAGTGGCCGCTCTCCCAGAACCTGCAAGACCAAACAGAAATCATTGTAAATAAGCAATCAAGGAGCATCCCAGTGCATTTCTGACTCATCTCCATTAGCAGAGATCAGCCCTATCTCCTCCAAATGCTGTTTTTACATGTGGTCACGTGTTTACTCTAGTGGATGTCAGGCTGAGACCAAAGTTATTACGCCTGGAAAAATAGTTCCTTCCTAGCTGGAGTATTGGCATGAAGAAGGATTTTGACACAGTCCTTCTTTTGAACTAACGCTGTCACACATTTTCAGCTACTTTCAGTAACAATAAATGAATATGGACAAAATGTCAACAAACACCATTTCTTTATAGAGAAGTTATTTTGGAGAAAAAATGGGTGGGGCTTATGTAACCTATGTGGCTGATGACATGTGGGAACATTGGGATGCTCCTTTAAGTAGAGATTATATAATTATGAAAAAAACTGGGAAAAAAGCTGAATTTAAGTGTACATCAATCAACACGTTCAATAATCTGATTTAATGTCTTTTAAATCAGAGAGTTCTTGGGGGGGAAGGTCGATTTCTCACACTAATTATGAAGAGTTCAGCCTTTTAATCGATGAATCATAATTTTGTGGTTGTCTTGTTTGATTCCTTATCAGTTTTCTGTTGAGCCTTTGTTTGTTTGATACTTTCATTGTAAACGTCTGCTTTTGATGCATCATGAAGGAAAAGAAAAGCTTTTAAAATGTCTCACATGACCGTCAGTGGTGATCCATCCACCCATTCCCATTTCGGTTCCCATCCTGTCGACTGGTGTTTGTACTCGGCCTTCAGTCCGATCCACGAGGCTGCAGCTTCACTCAGCTCTCTAACAAACTCCTGAAGGTTTGACCAAACAAAGAGACGCTCCAATAACTTTCATCCTTTCATGTAACAAAGAGAAAAACTAGACTAGGCATTTTATTTTTTTATTTTAGCAAATATCAAGTGTAACTGTGCAGAAACCAAAACAAAACAGTCTGTTCATGCACAAATTTCAGCCAAACTTTCAACCTGCACATTAATAACAAACAGATTCCTCTTAGAATTTGAGCTCTCAGACAAAAGACAAAATTCTCACATGAAAACAAAAATGCAGGCATGGTTTGTTGCCGCTCACCTGTTCCTCTCTGCTGTTAATAATCACCAGATCTGCATCTCGGCTCTGACAGTCTCTCCTGCTCTCCTCCCATTTTTGCCTCTCAGTGGATTTTAAGTAACAGCTGCATCAGAATCTTCTCCATCCGTCAGGGCAGCACATGTCGTGCTGTTCAGTGATTGTTTGTAGGTTGTTCAGCCTCATTTCTGTTGAGACATGTTCATAATTTTTCACTGTCTTTTTTTCTTTTTCCTCATCTTCTCTTAGTTTTAAATTTTTGCGTCACATTTTAAAAAAAATCACATTTTTAGTTTT
>JAPZDX010000008.1:1012563-1023794 GCA_029783625.1 Naso annulatus | reverse complement strand
CCTCACTCCCAGAATGTCACATAGAGACATTTTGTGTTGGTGAAACGTCCTGAGCTCAGCCGAAAAGACAAAAGCATTCGAACTAAAGTAACAAACCTGTTTGGAAAATGGAACAAAAAAAAAGTTCAGATATTTGTGTCAAAAGCTGTTAGAAAAATACTTGAGAAAAGTACAGATACATGCAAAATCTACTTAAGAACAGTAACAGAGTATTTGTACTCAGTTCCTTCTCATCTCTGAAACTCTGTCAGAGCTCATAAATATTTTACAATCCAACTTTTTCAAAACTGCTTTTCTGTGATTTTACTGTCACATTATTTTATTTGGACCCTTTCTGTGTTTCATTCATTCATTCTGCAGTTGGTTTTATTTTCCTTCTGTCTTGTGAAAACCATTTTGTGACTGTGTTGTAAACAGGGTTGTATGAATGAAGTTTATTATCACTGATGTTATTTAAAAATGCTTACTGAGCAGGTCTCCCTGCCGCAGACTCAGGGGCCCCAGAGTCAGAAGCAGAAAAAGGCTCCCAGTCGTCTTTAGGGTGTCTGGGTTCCATGTTGGAGGGGTGAGGGGCATTCACACGCCTGTTTCCAAGAGCCCGTATTTTTTATAATTGGTTCATTGTTGAAGAGGTCAAATGCGACTTGTTATTAATCCATGTGGAGTCGTCCTCTGCAGTGAGAACCTTTCACAAACTTTTTCTTTTCACCAGTTTTTGTCTCTGACGCTTCTCATCCGCAGACATGTGTGACTCTGTCGGTTCTTGATTACTATTTTAAAGACTATTTTAAGCCTTGAGTGGTTCAGTTTTTAACTTTTGTTGCTAAGCAATGTTGGCCAAAACTCTGCTTATTGGCTGGAGCTGGCACTTTTGCCTGGCAACATTACCTGATTGTGTATTCTGGAGACGCTGGCATGAGCTTCCAGTTGCAGACAACTCCTCTGCAAAGAAAGGGCCTGTGTTATTTTCACCAGCTTGTCCCAAAATGCACCACTACACAGCATAAAGAAAGTGTTTGTGGTGTTGTTTAATTAGCAGTCTAATTATTAGCTGCTTTCTGTGTGTGTTTGACTTTGTGGCAGACAGCAGAAGGCCTCAGGTTGAGAGGATGAAACTTCCTGCAGACGGAGGCTCAATTAAAAGCCGGCTGACAGACGTGTTTTAACCAATTTTAAGGGAAAAACCCAACCTAACCAAGACAAACTGACAAAAGATTTTCTACCACACAATAATCTGAAACCACCCGGAGGCTGCCTGGCCTCAATGATCAATGTATTTGTCCACAAAAACATGAATATAAACGGTTTCCCATCGTGATTCTCAAAATATCAGACAGCATTATTAAGAAAATAAAACCATAACGTAAAACCATGTTAATTTCCTGAGGAGTCATCTTTAGCCCTGCAAAATTTATATTTGATTTTCAAAAAGAGGCCTTCTGCAAATTAAATAAATTGCTCACTCAGTCAATCAAACTTCTGCTGCTTTCCTGACAAACTGACACAAACTACTCAAATCAGTGCACACAGGAAATGAATGACAATGAGATCACATATATCACGGGTAAGAGTGAGTAAGACATGCAAACCATCAGCAGGAATTCCTCAAGCCTGCTGCAAAAAAAAAGGAAAAACACTGATGATTTCACTGTGAGAAGTGACGATTTATCTGACTGAATAACTGAAACAGATTCAGATTCTGACTGTCACAATCTTATCAACATCATAAAAGTACAATTTTTAAGCAACTCAATAAAGACTTTAAATTTGTAAATCAATCACAGAACTGCACTCATAATGATAATCAGCTTGTTTCTTCTCAGACGCACACTTCAGCACAGATGTAAAAGGTCACCGAAGCAGCAAAAACTGGTCAGAAACTGAACATATGCATGTGTCATAAAGCATCAGACAGGCTGCAGCTCCCTGCCTCTCCTGTAGGTGTCGCTCTCCGCCACGTTTTGACAGAGCCGTGAAGAGACGCTTCTACATTTATTGCATGTGATCAGCTACAACAAGCCCATTTATCAAAAATACATGAGCCTTATGAAATGCAGACAGCGATGTGCAGCGCGGGGAAACTTCTCGTCAGTGCCACACCTCCGCGCTGTCAGGAGGAGTTCACATGTCTGTAGATGCGGCTTTAACATGAGCTGCTGTCCGGCTGTGATGCTGCTGCTGCTGCTGCAGAGCAGGCTGCTGTCTGAGGTCAACTCCGGATCAAACAGGTGTTCGAAGAAAATCCACACGATGGCTTTTTATTTCGTTCATCATCACTGCATGTGTTGCATTGACATTTGCAGCAAGACTGACTCATGCAAACATTTGCTTTTGACTGCAGGAGGCTTTAGGGAAGTGAATCATATATATATATATATGGTAAAAACATGGCATTATTGTAAAAGTGTAGGTTCCATGAGAAGTGTTGCAGGGGCAGCATGGTGGGAGCAGTGCAGATAAAAGTGGCTTTGCGCAGCGTGAAATCATCAAAAAAGGCATATAGCGCACCGCATGTGCGCGGTTAGTCCCCGCATGAATGTATATGAAGGTTACAGTAACGTTCATTAGCAGCCGCCGGTGCTGTGAGTGATGACACGGCGCACCGGTGCAGAGCAGCGCTGCAGGAGGGGGGACCGGGCTGCGTGGCTGCAACATGCCTGCGCCTCTCCACCGCAAGCGACCAGCAGTGCCAGCGTCCGTCAACGCCGCAATCAAACTTTTCTGTACATTTTCACGTCACCTGCACGCGAAACGTAAATTTGGCATCCTATGCAAATATATGCTGACGTAAAAGATCATGTGGTTTTTGTCGTCGATCCCCCCTATGAGCAACGAGGAGGTTTTTTTTTCTCCTCTCTACTGTTGTCTTTAGGTTAGCTATGCTACAATCTTTACTGTACCCAGCGCTAGCTATATGCGCTCCGCACCGCACCACTCTGGATATCCGGGAATAATCAACTTCCAGGCTGTCGCACCCCGCACCCAGAGACCGCACACAGGTAGGACACACGGGAAACTTCTTTTTTATTCAACTCCTGCAGAGAAATTCTGACCAAAGTGACCGCAAAAGTGAAGTTATTAAAGCGGCTTGGTTGCAGCCAGACTAGCCGCCTGGCTGGCTGGCTGTCTCTGCCCAGGCTGCTGCTGCTGCTAGCGAGCGTCCCCTCCATCACAAGCTCTCAGAGTGGGAATCACCTTGCTATCACCCAGCGGAGCTCCACGGCACAAAACTGGGGATAAAAGAGTGGGATACCTGGCTGTCAGGCAACTTTAGTCGCTGTGTGACTGCTCTCGGGTTTTATTTGCGGGTAGTTGTCAGACAAGTGAATGTCATCCGGTTCGCGTTGTATTTTTTTGGTAGCCAACTTTTGCCGTCCCCCCTCCACCCCCGGTGAAAGTGCACATAATAAATTTATTAGCCAGCGGGGCTAGCCGCTAGCCAGTTAGCCTTGTCAATGACGGGCAGCCCGGGGAAGCTAAGTGCTTTAGCGTTAGCCTTTCCCCGCACACAGCAGCGCGAAACGTGGCTGCCCGTCTCTGGATGTTGTGCTTTCATGTCGGGAAACGCATTTGTTTTGGCTGGCTCCCGCTCTTCCTCCTCCCCTCCGAGTTAGCGTTACTCCGCCGAGCCTCAGAGAAAATAATCCCGGTGTGTTTGTTGGTGTCACGGTTACGGCAGAGCGGGTGACAGAGTGCTCGGTAGTGTCGGGAGAAGTGTTGTTGTTGCCCGCTGTATGTGAGGTTCAAACGGGGCTAGCTAGCAGACAGCCAGTCTGGCTGCTTGGGTCATCTGAGGTGAAGCCGCCGCCAGCGGGCTGTATAGAAACTGGCTGGCTGCTCTCGACAGTCTGCTTTTTAACTGTTGTTTTTAGAGAAACGGACCAGCAGAGAACACGGATGTCCAGTTTTTAACCGGTTTATGTATTTTAACGGACTGTCTTTAACGTGAAAGTAGCTTTTCTGCCTGTGTTGTGCGGTTACATACCTACCGTTGGCGTTCGCGCTGTAACGTTACGGTTGAAACGAACTGCCGATTAGTTTGATATTAAACAGTTTATTGATAGAACTTAATGTTAGTTTATGACTTTTACACCTTTAACTGGTTAAAATAGTGACAAAGAGCGGAATAAGTTTGTTGAATCATGTTATATACGTGGTTTAACGTCATATAGAAACGAGCCGTCGTGGATCTGCGGGTTGCCTGTTCGGCGAAGAGACGCTGACTTCATGCCAGTTAATGGCAGACTGGTTTTCTACTGGTTTGTGTTGAAACAGGCTGTCACTGTGTTCACTCTTGTGGTTTTAAACTGTGTTCATAAGGATCAGACTGTCAGTGTGTGTGTCAGACTGTTATTTTACTGGTTTAGTAAAAAAAAAATAGCCTAACTGAAATGTATTTGAGTGTAAAAGTGTTTCTTACTGGTTTGTGTAGAAGCCAGTGTGTATGTGGGCATTGTTGTCTTATTCTGTCAGTTTTTTTAATGGGTTTGTGTGTTAAAACAGGATTTCAGACACTGGCTGTTGTTGTGAGGACAGACTAGTAGAATTGTTTCTTTCACGGTAGTTTGCATCAGGAGTATTTTGATATACGATCCTGCTCCGGATCAAACTTTCCCCTTTTTCCAAGTTCATCCAGTTCCTTCTCAGTGTGTTCTCCGACCCAATTTTCTGCCCAAATCTTGTTACGTAAAATCATGAATAATTAGGTGTGCCTCCCGAGCTGGTTCAGGCTATATGCAGGGAGGGGGTGGCACGCCTAAACGCCTGGTGACCTCTGACCCCAGTGAGGAAAATATTATCTAAAAGCCTGTTTTGTGTCTGTGCTTCCTCCTGTCCTCGTGTGACTCCGTGCAGTCTGATTGCAGCGTGAAGGACGTGCAGAGGGGAGCTTTCTGTCGGGCTCAGAGGAACAGGTGTGTAAACTGAATTTGGGCAGGTTTTACCCTGCACCACATCCCTGACAGTGTGACTGAAGTGTGTCTTGGCTCTTGGAAAACACTGGAGAGGCTCATATTTGGCAGCCGCTCTTCCTCTTCCTCTAAGCTGCCCGGTGACAGCGTTAACATTCACCTCCTCCCAGCTGCTGCACACTGTGGCTCCTTTTGAAAGTGTGTCAGATTTTTTAATATTATCTCCCTCTCGCCTGTTCTGGTTCATAATCACATTTCCTTTCCCATTGACCGACTTTTTTTGTCTCATATTTTGCCTCTATTGTATCACCGCCGTGTCAGGCTTTTAAATCCTATGATATGGATGCAGGGATCAGTCAGTCATGCTGCCAGTCTCCGAATCAGAGCCCGCTCGCTCGCGCGCTCTCTCACTGCTATTTATTTGTCACAAACGCCAACACACACACACACACGCATCACACAGCTCTCTTGCGCCTTCCCTTCCTCGCTTGGAGACTTCTACACATCCTCTCACATCACACACACTCCTGCTTTTCCTCTTCCTGCTCTGACACGCTGCTGTTTCTTTGACACACACTCGCTCACATTTCGCCGGTTCCTGGGAAGTGCAGCTGTGATTTGCTGTTGCCACCTGACCTGTCACCCCAATCCACATCCCCCCCTTACACACACACACACACACACACACACACTGCAGCAGTAGTAGCAAGCTTTTATTTCACCGTTTAGCCCGTTCACATCATTGGTTTTTATCTCTGAAAATTGCCGCTCAACGCATGTTTTTGTATTATTGGCGGTGATGGAAATGGACCCCGCTCTGCGTGTGTGTTGCCCTCAGTGGCATTCAGTCATGGGGGTTTATGACAGCCATACGAGCTGGAACAAACTCACACACACACACACACTCGTACACTCACTGTGCAGCCACACACACACACACACGTATTGTTACTCTGTCAAACTGCTATTTATTTTACGCATGCACACACACGCAGAAAGCATGCATGACAGCTGCTTCTTGTGCACACACACATTCAGACCTTTTTGTTCCACTCACTCCTTTTTCATTTTTATTTCACACACTCACTCACTCACACACACACATACACACACACGCACCAAAACACTCTCATACACACATAATTTCAGTGCTGTTGGTGCTTTATGAAATAGTGAGAGGGTGTGTGTGGGTGTGTGTGTGTGTGTGTTTGGGAAAGAGATTTTGAGCGTGCCAGTGTGTGCGTGAGTGAGTGAAGTGCCGGTGATTTCGCGTGTATGGTGAGTCACTGGAGAGCAGGGGCTGGTCAGAAACACTGTGCGTGTGTGTGTGTGTGTATCATAGCGTCCACCCTGCCTCCATGCTGGAGCTCTTCTTGGGGAAACTCAACACGCACACACACACACACACACACACACACACACACACGCTGTCTGTATTGGATGTGCTCGGCTGCGGTTGGATCAGACCCACCTTCCACGTCGACTCGGAGGCTTTTGGGTGAAGTTAGTGTGAACATGAACACCAGGGATCCCCATCCGACCAGATTTAACTCCCTCAGTTGTAAAACGAGCTCTGATGTTGGTGTTGCATCAGCTTTTATCATCTGCGCTCATACTTTCTCAATCTGATGTTTTTCTGAAAGACTTCACGTAGTTCATGATGTCTTTATTTCAGCAGAAACAAACATTTTTTGTATTTCCTGCCATAAAACATTCTGCGTCAGTGTCGAATCTTCCATGAAGTCATTTTTCTTTTATTTATTCGTTCATGCTGTGGAAAGGCAATTTATTTATTTGGACTCCGAAACGTTCATATCTTTGTCTAATGTCTTTTTTTTAATCATTTTAAATATAATTGGCTGTTTTCCTGCTGCGCCCTATTCTCCAAATATGGCAGTTTTAATTGTCTGAATAACAAACTTCTGGAATCCCAAACAACCACATAAACTGATAATAATTTTTACACTCTGTTTTTTTAGCATCTTTTAAATGTGCCAACCAGGTGATAGGAACGTAATCGCGATCAATACATCGATTTAAACGGTCAACGATCCAGTATCATCAATGAAAAGTGACAGCACGGATCATCATCTTCAAGGATCGCCTTTATTTTGAAATTCTCATGACGCGTCAGTGTCATGCAAAGTCAGAAGCCATAAGCTTCAGCTAATTATATTTTCTATGGTTGTTGACAGTTACTATCAAGTCGGGTTTCTGCTTATGTTAAACGGTTTTGAACTTAAAGGGAGAGTTCACCCAAAAATGAAAATTCAGTCATTATCTCCTTTTTTAGTCCACAAAACTCTACTGGAAAAAAAACCATAATAAAACCGTAGAATGCCTCCATGCTGCTTGTCTGAAGTAACCTAAGTGTCCTGAAGCCTCGTTATGCTGTTTTGAAAAACGTCACTGTCGCCATGTTTTCAGCCTCACTGTTCACTTTAGCCTGTAGCTCCTGAGATGAGTGCATGCGTACGCACAAACTGTCTGAAGCTTGCAACATTTTTCAAACCAACTTTGCACGTCAAGGCTGTTTAGTGGACTAAAAAACTTCTCCCGACCTTCTGTTGGCATGAGGGTGAGCAGATAATGACTGAATTTTCATCTTTGGCTGAACTAATTGAAGTTTTTGTGTTTTTTGATTCGGTTTCAAGTACCGTAAAATCTGTATTTTACCCCAAAGATGGCGCTATAGTCAAGCTAGTCTCGCTTAGCCAGACCTTTCTCCACACTGCGTTAGCGCTGTGCCACGGGCTAAAGCTTTGTCACACACCTGAACCGTCATGACCGCTAGTGTAGGGGATGTCGTCACGGTCACAGCGATCACCGTCACCGCAGACTTCAGTTGATGTACGGGTAGCTAACAGGAGTGCACGCTGGACATGATGACAACAAATGGTACTCGAAAGAGCTGCGCAGCTGCACAGAAACTTCACGCTGTGAACTTTGCTGAAGTCATCAGAAAACTGTTTGGATTGTTGGTAAAAAGTTGGTAAAACAAATGTTCTTAAGTGACAGAGCGATGTTTTTTTTATTTAATGTTGCTCCCGAACAAGTCCGAAAGCCAAAGACAGTAAATCTTGTGTGTGTGTTGGATGTGTTTCAAGTGAAAATAAACTGAAATAAATTGTATACGTGTTTTTTTGTTTGTTTTTTTCAAGCCGTGACCAGCAGCTCTGTCTGAGGATCCGCCCACCAAAATTTCTCACTCTTTGGCAGTCACAGTTTTCGCCTTAGGAGGCTGAAATTTGGCTTAGAAGTCAAGTGTGTCCGTGTTTGTGTTAATGCTAATTGTGTAAAAGGGGGCGTGGCAAGGGGAGTGGCTTATTGCAAAAAGGCGCATAACTTCCAAATGGATTCACAGACTTGCACAAGATTCAGTGGAAAGGTTGGTCATGTGCTGAAGGACAGCTGATTAACTGTTCAGGCCAACTGGCTAAAGGGGGGCGTGGCAGTGGGCGTGGCCTGTAACAAAAAGGTACATAGCTTCTAAACAAATTCATGTAATACGGCCAAACTTTGTAGAAAAACACACACACACACACACACACACACACACACACACACACACAGACTTTAATTGGTCATGGTTTTTCCCTGCCCCTGCACTTTAGCCCCACCCCCTTCCATAACTTATCAACCGTTCGTGGCAGACTGTTGTGGGAGGCACCACTGCAGACAGTAATTTTTATTTCTTCACTGTCTTTCCAAATCTACAGCTAAGGAAGGATTTTAACTTCAAACAAATACACAGTGTTTTGCATTATAACATTTTTTGCTGCTGGTTGCAGCTTTTACAAATTCACACTTGAATTAATTATAAGATATTACAGGAAACCGTCTTTCTCTCTGGGAGACACCCAAAAACAGCCTGCGTCTCATATACTTGTGTGACTCATACTCCGGATTTAACAGTAACCTCTACTGCGCGTAACTGGTTACAGTTATTTACGGTAACTTGTGTTTTGTTTTTTGTTTACGGCCCAAAAGCAGAAAATAAAAGTTGCAGCTTCTTCTGTAACAGATTGTGTTAAATTTGAATTTGATATCTTTTTGTATTGACTGCTTATCCCTGAATTGACTCAAAGTGAAAGTCGTATTGTGACGCACTTCGTGATAAAAATCGTATCACTGTGATCTTTGGCTCGACCAATCAGCAGTGAGTGACATATCTGCCAGCCAATGGCATTTCCAGTTGACAGAATCTGCGGTTGTGATTACCAGGAGCTGTTAATATTAGCAGTTCATCGTTTTGTGGTTCTCCTCCAGTGTGTGGAGCATAAATTCCAGAGAAGCTCAAAGTTCACAGCTCACACAAATGAAAACATCCTTCAGGCACCAAACACAGAGTCAACATGGTAACACTCACTTCAACTGTCTTTGTAGAATCCCAAGTGAAATTTACAAAAAACTAATTCTCATGACAGAAAAGTGAGGTTGAAACAGGTCTCTGACTAATTAAAGGCTTTTAAAGGAATGTTCGTCTTTGTTTTGCCTAAAAGTGCCTGAAGAGCGTTTTTATTTTCTGGAACCAATTGAAGAAATATATCGACTTTAGACTTGTTTTTTCTGCAAATTCACTAGCAGCAGCCTGTATGGCTGTGTCTGTCACATGTATGCCTTTTGGTATATTTGAGGCTGTTTTTCTGTCAGTATTTTTTCTCTGAAATGATATTTTCTCCTTTTGGTTTACTCGCTCGCAGCTCAAACAGCTTGCGTTCATCCGCACTCTGTCAGATACCTGTGTGGTGGAGAAGGGCAGTGAAATCGCTTTTAAACCACCGAAAATATATTTATTTATTCACCTTCCTCTTACGTTTCACATTTGATGTGTGTGTTGGCAAAATCAAGAACCACTGACCGAGCCATCAAGTAATCAGTATCCGTATTCGTTAAAAAACATTCAATATCATTGAGTATCATCTAGTGTGGCTCCTTCTTTCCCTCCTCCTACATTTGATGCTTCTCATGTGTCAGTCATTCAGATGATTCTGCTTGTTTGTGTGTGTTTGTGTGTGATAAATATAACCAGAATCTATCCTAATGACTGAATATTGATCTTGAACATATGAGTATGGAGTAAATGTTATAACAACAGAAATATTAATGTCCTGTGGCCTGCGTGCTGCTTTGGAGGCTTTTCCACGCTGCCAAGAATAACTGTGGGAAACACTGAATACTCATAATTGTTTGAAATGTTTTGGCAGGAGGAGGAAAAATTTTAGGATACTGAAAACTGGCACAAAACAGCAGATTGAGTCCAAAAATATCAGCGTTGACTTCGTCTAAAACCTGCATAGGTCAAACCAGAAAACAGAAGATGATTTAATGATGACATGTTCCTAAAAATGTAATGTGTGCGAGGAATAAAATCAAACTTCAGTTCAGTGACAGCAAAACATAAAATACAGGAGAAATGCAAATAAGTTATTTTTGCAGGAGAGATAAAACAAGCTCAGCTGTGGTCGTGTGCTAGTCAGCTGAGAGATCTGTGCAGTAATTAATATTAATGTAACATGCAAATAAAACAGTGAGACTTCTGTCGTCTGTGGGAACGGAGGTATAGAAAGCTTGTCTTCATCCGCCGCTGCAGGGAGCTGCGTGACGGGTAAACAAACCAACAGTAAACATGTCGTCCTGCTCGTGATGAAGTGTCTGTCTGGACCAATCACTGACAAATATGTCCCCCGGAGTTTGAGCCGTAACTGCATTTGCCCCTCCGGGCCAATCAGCTTAACATCGATCTGCAGTTCAGCCCCGCCCACCGCTTCAGACAGCACAGAGTGAGGTCGCGTGATGTCACAGAGTCAGATGCAGAGAGAGAGGAACAAACAAACCTACATTTCAAATGAACATATAAGCAGCGACAATAGCAGGAGGAGAAATGAGCCCGTCGGTGTGTTTTAATGAACAATCCTGTGAAAACTGAACACCCCTTCAAAATAACACTGAAACAAAATGATAATTTATTTTATACAAATTAAGTTAAACAGAAGTGAAGAGGTTTTGAGACCACTGTTTAGGAGAATACACCTTGTTTCTGCAGCTTTAACTGTTCTGCTCACAAATATTTTAATTTGTTTTTGTTAGAGGTCAAATCTGAAGAACTTCATTTGCATTTCATTTGTATTTAGAGAAGCAGATCAATTACCTGCAGCTGCTGCGTACTGAGATATTTCAAATCTTTCATAATCATTACATACAGGGCTGTAACTAACCGTTATTTTCATTATTGATTATTCTGCAGATTAATTAGTTGAGAGTTTGGTCATTAAAATATTCCACAGTGTGACACATTGTTTACCTCCACATTAGATAAAT
>JAPZDX010000008.1:780944-796236 GCA_029783625.1 Naso annulatus | reverse complement strand
GTATCTTGGTGATGATGGGGCGAAAGAATTGGTCATAATCTGTGATCATCTTCATTTCTCCCGTAAGAATAAATAGACTCAAGACTGCGTCCTGTCTCCTAAAGGGGCGGGGCCATGGAGAAAAACCATGTGACACTGACACAGGAGATGAACAATAGGTGAGAGGTCTCCCTTTCTATTAACCCTCTCTGACTTACCTGACTTTTTTTTTTAAGGTTTTTGTAATGAAAAAAAAAAGGTAAAAACACATTGAATGTGACGATGTCTCACCGAGCCAGAACTCTCCACTCAGATTCCCAAATCCTTTGATGTAATCCTTCCAACCTCTGAAGAAGTTCACTGAGCCGTCTTTCCTCCTCTGGAAGACCTGAACACACACACACACACCGACACACACACACACCGACACACACAGTTTCACACAGAGAAACTTTCATGTAAGCTGAGGAACATGTCACTGACGTCTTTGTACCGTCCAGCCTCCTCCATCCGTCTCCATGTCGCAGTAAACCATCATGGGCGTTCCGAGTTTCCCATTAGGGAAAATCTCAGCCTCTCCCGACGTCCTGATGCCATTCAGCAGCTCCTGCGAGCAGTCAGTGGGGAAGGGGAATCTCAGGGTGCCTGAGGAGGAGGAAGGAGAGGGTTTTCAGCTCTTCATCAGTTCTTCACCATGACATGAAGGTAACGTGAGCAGCTGTTACCGGTGGTGAACTCAGTGGAGAGCGCGGCAGTATGTCGTCCTCCTCCTTCAGCCTGAAGCTGGACCGTGTACTTTGACCCCGGGTGAAGTCTGCTCAGCTTAAACTCTGTTACCGACGCATCCACAATCACTTCCTGTGACGGAAAGAGCAGAGAAGTTTCCAACCTTTTTGTCCTGTGAATCCTTGTGAAAGCAGTGTTTGTTGTTACCTCATGTTAGACGGAAACATTTAAACTCCAAACCTCTCAGATGATTTTGTCTAAGAAGGGAAAATACCTCATACCTTTTTAAAAAAAATTAAAGTAGTGTAGATTTGTGTATGAGCACTTTGTTTTTTCTTCCTGTTAATCACCTGCGACCTATCAGGTTTATCTGGTGATCCAAAAGAGGGGCCCGACCCCTACGTTGGGAACCACTGGACTAACATAGCCAACTACTGCATCAGTATGATCATATTATATTGATCATATATCACACAGCACAAATACTGCTGATACATAAACCACAATTTTCTGATAATACTCAGCTATTTTTACTTCACTGTGATATTGTGTACATACTTGTAATGAAGTATTTTTTACATTAAAGTATTACTTCCTCCACCACAGCAGGAATGCGTCATAACTGCTGAGACACCAGGACGACAGAGAATCTGTTTTTCAAAACCCTGCCACAAACTTTAAGCCCAAACATGAATGAAAAACTCTTCTCACCTTCACGTCTTCACCTTCGGTCTGATAGGTCAGCCGGTAGTTGCCGACAGGATTTGAGGGTGGTTTCCATGACAACAGGGCAGTGCGAGGTGTCACATCTCTGGCCTGGAGGTCACGTGGTCTGTCCCCATCGCTCCCAGAGCCTGAAGAGTCCAACACTCCACATTATTACAGATACCCTCAAACTTTATTCAGTGTGTGCGTGTGTGTGTGTGTGCTGACCCCTGGTGGTGGTAAAGGTGGTGGTGGTCGGCAAGCTCTCTGTGCTGCCCAGCTGGCTGGTGATGGTGACGGTGTAGGTGGTGGAACCTTCCAGGCCGCTCAGCTGCTGCTCGGCTGCGTTTCCAGACACGGTGACGCTCAGCGCTGACCCTGAACAAACGGAACAAACAGCTGCTCAAGTTACAGATGTTTTAGTACAAATTATTCAGGTGAAATGGTCTTTAAAATCCATTTAAACACATGTTGTGCATATGGTGGCACCATCTTCTGGTTGAAACTTGGTAGTGCTTTATCCTAGACAGGTGAACGACACCTCTATCGAATCATCAGAGCCAATAGAATTGAGGGGCAGTGCCCAAGTGCAGGTCAACAACAACACTGGCTAGTTTTAAGGAAGAGAATGCATTGTGAGCCAATGAAAGGTCGCTTCCTTTGTCCGAACAGAACCCGTCCCCCAGCCAAATTTAATGCTGTGATGAACTCACAATGATTTCAAAGCAAAACAGCCATATTGGACTAATTAAAACCGGCGGTTATTGTTCTCAAACATGACGTTTCATCACAAATAGCGAAGGTAAGACATAATGTTTGGTCAAAGCTGTAAAAGTGATTGGTTACTTTTGCTTTTCTTTGGCTGCTGGTTTAGCGAGTTTTAACGCTAGAGCGACACACGTGGTATCACCGGGATCGTTGGAGTCTAAGCTTTCATGTGAGCCTTCATGGTGTGATAGCATGGAGTAGCACAGTGCCAGCAGTGAAAATGTGTCAAGCAGGTCAACTACGTGATGCTATAGAGATTATGATATTTGGTTATTAACTTACGTTATGTTTGGTGTAGATAGAAATAGTTTACATGAGTTTTTACCTGAGTTTGTCCTGTTTAATTTGATATGCAGCATGACTATGTTGCTACATGATTAGCATGCCCCTTTAAAGTGTGTTGCGCACCATGTGCCCCTGCCCCCGTTACCAGGAGCTCTCAGGTTTTCAAGGTTTTAACCCTCAAAGACCTGAACAGCTGCCAGAGGCTAAAAAATACCCGGTGTCATAAAATGTCTATTAACTTTTGAACAGTTAACATGATCTGAATGCTTTCAAAAGTCAGTTTACAGTTTCTCATTTAGTATAGTTAATTAAGATAATTTACAATATTTGTATTCTGTTGCAGAGATGTTGCATTTTTTGCTTTTGAGAGGATGATTTTCACTGTTTGCACTGTTTGCTTTTGTTGTGCACAATTTACTCAAAAATTTCACTTTTGTTCCAATGCCATCTGCTTTAATTTATTAACCTTATGGTCTGACCCTTTTTTTTGACATATCTATAGTACACATGTAAATGCATATTAAATAGGATATGCCTGCTTTTCCCTAAAAAATGACAAGTATTACATTGTAATAAATGGCTGTAACTCGCTTAGGAAATCACTGATGTAGACAAAAAATCACTTGGAAGTCTACAGCATCCAAGTGTATCATTCTAAATAAAAAAACAAAACTTCCTGAGGTTCTGCCTAAGTTTACAATCAAACCAAATTTGAACAGCTGTTTTGTTTTTTTTTTAATTATCAGACAAAACAAATGAAAAACTTGGACTATAAATGGAAGAGAGTTCTCCTGAATCAAGTGATGTTTGGTATTTGATGTAAAATGCCAGAATAAGTTAGAAATAACAAAATAAATTCAGGCGAGTCGGGCAGCCCAAAAAATTGTTTTAAGTCTTAAGGGGTTAATATCACATCATATTTATTCTTAACGGATATTTAACTTGGAGCACTTTATGGTACTTGTACTTCACATTTTCTGCCACTTCATACTTGTACTCCACTACATTTGTCTGACTGCTTTAGTTACTGATTATTTTTCAGATTACAATTGTTAAACCCCCTTCAGTCCAGGTAAAACCACGAATGTGCAGCTGTGTTGGTGCTGAATGTTTGTGATAAAGTGAAGGATGAAGTTGTTTTCTTTGCGTGCAGAGAAAATTCTCCTCCTTCAGCTGAATCAAGTAAAAAGCCTCTTGATTGAGCTGAAAAATGCATCGTCACAAAGCTGCGAACAGGCTGTTTTTTTGAGCCCATGAAAAGTTGTTTTACAGATAGGTGGTGGTTCTCACAGGACAGCCACGCTTCAAACATATGATGACCTTATAGACCATGATGCATTGCTGCAGAAGAAACTAGCCAACAGTATATAAAGTCATTCAAATGAACTCAAGCTTCATACAACAAACACATGAGTGCAGTGGGAATATAAGTGAGAAAAACACAGACAGCAACATTTTACTGCCACATTACTACTATTACGTTTCATAAGTACATTTTGCTGATACACGCATACATACAGAGTGTGGTATTAGTACATATACTGCAGTAAAGGGACAGAATACTGCCTCCACTGCTGCAGTTGCAGAAACAGAAGAAACCCGACAGCATCATCTTCATCTTACCCTTGTCAGAACCGTAAACGATGGTGTATTTATCAATGGCAGCCAATGCTGGACGCCACAATAACAGCGCCTTTGTGTCTGTGACGTTTACAGCCCGGAGGTGAGTCGGCGCGTCAGGCACTGAGAGAGAAATAAAAACATTATTTACACTCATTTCATTTCATTTGCATCAAAACAGAACTCAGGGAGAAATGGAAACGACTTAAAAATAACAGAGGACAGCGTGATATTGGAATCTGCCAAAGACACCAAAAACATCCCTGAAGAAGAGAGGATCTCACACTGTGAGACTGTTACACCATCAGCGACTCAAAAACAACGCAGAGCACTGAACAGATCCAGGATCAGATTCCTCTGAGAAACCTTACAAAACTACAGATGGTTTCCAGATTTAGCACCTGCTACAGACATTACAAAAGATGTGATTTCTGATTTCACTCAGAGGCTTAAAGAACATGCAGGTTTAGATTTTTCACATGTTGAAAATTTAAATGCATCTTTCTTGGTATTTATTAAATATTAAAAAAGAAATCAGGAAACTCTCTTTTACAATGTGAATGTTTTACACATTCGTAATTCTTGTCAGCTTGTCATTCCGAGTTAAAAAATTGATTGTAACCAGGCTGTGTTCGAGCTCAGCTCAGATACAGTAAAATACAACAAAGTTAAAGAGGGAAACCTGCAGCACTCACACGTCATAACAAAGTCCCTGATTGGATCACTCTCGTCCAATCCGAGGACAGAGATGACGCTGACCTCGTAAGTGGAACCAGGTGAGAGCCGTGATAGGCCGAGGGTGGAGTCGCTCGAGTCCACAGATACAGACACAGGTTCACCTGCAGAGACACACACAAGACCAATAATGAATATTTCCTTTTCAAGCTATTACATATTTTACATAATCTCACTGATTTTACTGCCTCATCATGCATTCGATATTCTTCTCCAGTCCAGGGTTGATTGTGGGTGGGCAACAGCAAACTCGGCTTAGTTCTGGCTCTACAAGAATGTGAGCTTGTGCTCCAGTTAGCAGCGCTTGGGCCAGAACTGCACGACTGTACTTGGAGTATTTACTGTCAGGAGTTTGGCAATAGACTGCAAACAAAGTGTGCTGCAGTTCAAATATGGAAAGTCTTGATTCAGCTGAGACAAAGTGAAGCTTGCACAGGCAAGATCACAATAATCCTTTACAGTCATTAAAAAAGGCTTTGCTAAATGTGCACTGTCCCTGTAAATTCAAACTGTTTAAATAAATAAATATTAAGTTTATTAAACACTATTTTTGATCTTATATGAATGAAAATTTAGCTGGGATAATGCAACTCATTAAAGAGACATTATGCAAGTATGAAAGAGAAGACAGAATGACTTAAAAAAGCTTTAATACGCTCTGAAATGTCCTGAACATCACCGAGTCAACACAGGAAACACAATGACTATTCACTATATCATTACATGTACGTGTGTTACAATAAAACATGCGTGTCATCTCTCACCGTCATCCGTGTGGGTGTAGGTGACCTTGAAACCACTGATGGGACTTGTGGGTTTGGTCCACGACACCGTCACAGAGTTTTCCGTCACCTTGCTGAAGACGATGTTGGTGGGAGGCTCCGGGCCTGAACGGTATGAAGAATATCATGAGAGAAGTGAATGAAAGCCAGGAAAGACAGGAAGGAAGTGAATACTAGGAAGAGGTAAAAATAAATAAATAAATAAAGTAGGTGGGGGGATCAGACAAAGGTGAAACAAAAGAGACCGACAGTAAAGAAGGTAAAAATAATCATTTTAGACTGACAGAATAGCACGAGAAGATATTTGAGTTGAGGGAAAATGACAAAAATGGCCACTGAAAGGGCAGAAACAGTGTGTACATACATTATTCATCCACACATTTGCTATTAGTGCTCCGATGAGTGTGTGTATATATGCACAGTGCAAACATATATACAGTATAAAAATTATATACAGACATATAGAAATTAATCATAACAATCAAATGCAGATGATGGATCCTGGACAGCAGCGAAGGAAAGAAGGAGGAAACTGAATAGTTAGCTGGTCGCTCAAACCTGAAAATAAAAGCGTGGCACGAGTGAACAAAACACAGGAAGAAAAGTGGACGAATGAAAACATATACATTCAGATATTAATTCAATGCAGTCAGAAGAGCTGGAAGATTCACAAATAAAGTGTTGGTAAATTATTAAGTAGCTTGGAATAAATTTTTTTCGTATAAACAAGACAAAACTCTAAGGAGGTCTGGGTATCACTGAACAAATTTACAGATATATTCTGTTAATGCATCTCGATATTTTATTAGCACCTTAATTCTGTTGTGCTAAAAAGGAGTACTAGATTCAAATTCATGATTCAATCTGATCCTTTAAGTTAAACATGTAACATACTGTCAATCTATGGCCTACTACTGTTCTTTGACACCCAGACCTCTGAAATGATAAATGTCTGCATTTAACTTTTTCCTAGTAAAGGATTAAAATGAGAACATTTTGCATTGGGATGTTAAAGCTGAGGACAGACCAGTGTTGCAGAGACCAGCCGTGGTCTTACCCTGGTTTGGGTGAGAGGTGAAGGGTGTCAGTGAAGCTGGCTGTTAGCTTACCCTGAATGAGAGAAGACCAGAGCAGCAGTGAATGAAATGTGATGTTATGTTGTTACTGATGTTCTTCTGAACTCTCACTCAGTGTCAGTTCAGATCCACTTTGATCAGTTTGCTGCCATGTGTGTTGCAAAAACGTTTTGGTTGAGATTAGGCAACTAAAAGTCTTGGGGAAGTTTAGAAAAGTATTGTCATCATGGTAAAAAAAATTTAATGACAGGACATAAAACCAAACCTCTGTAGTGAAAGAGTCGAAATACAGCTTTACTTTTTGCCTACAGCAAGCAGGAATCATGATGTCACTTCCTGTTTAGCCTCCAGCCTTTTTGCAAATACAAAAGAACAATGCAATTAAAGTATCTGTGTCATATCTTAATATCTAGCAGTGTAGCAACAATATTTGTGAACTGCTTCATAATTGTATGACGTGCCCAATAGAGCACCTAAGTCACGTCCGCCTACTTCCGGTCAATGGGACCTTAATTTTGGAAGAAGTATGAACAGTAGTCAATGAAAAGAGACATTTAAAAAAGGAAAAAAAAAATCCTGTTTAAATTGTGCCCCAAATTTAAAAGATAATTTTGCAAATCAACAAAGTCGCAGTTTATCACACAATTGCTGAACTAAAAGACTTTGAAAAAAGGTAGCCTATTTAGAGAGACGACACACCCGAGTGTCACGTCAGTGAGGTCTTACAGAACCGATGAACTCTCTTGTAATCTATTTTCCCTCTTTCTGAAGGTACCAAAGAAACTGTGCTAAAGCTACAGCCATGTTAGTGCTGGTGACGTATACTGTGTAAAACGTTAAACGTAGTTCACTGAGCAGGCTTCACAAAAATTAAGTGGTACTGAACTATATTCACGACAAACAGCAGCTTTTGATTTGTAAAATTATCTTTTGAAATGACAAACACCATATTTGAGAATAAGGTCAAATTTAAACAGGATTAAAAAAAAAAAAAAGTTTCTGTCTATTGACTACTGTACAATTTTTTTTTAGAAATAAGATCCCATGTGGTCCACAAAAGGGGTGTGACTGCTCGGTGGCTAATCTCCGCGCTAACCAACTTGAACAAATCAGCTAAGTTAGCCAACATGCTAGAGACAACTGATGCTACCTGACTTCCCCCTAAGGATCAAAAACATATTTCTGATTCTGATAATGCTAACATGCAACGGCAAGCCATCACAAAGAACTGTAGGTAGGCTACATTAGTTAGCCCACAGCTTAGCTAGCTAAAGATGTGACAAACTGTCAAAGTGCATCCCAGGTGTGACATCAAATGACTGAATGGGTCTTTAAAGGTGAGTGTTTATGGTTATAATTTATGAGTGCTACTTCATATTTCATACTCATGAAAGCTGATGAATGAGTGCACAAATAAAGCGATAACACAAAACACATCAGTTTACTTGTGAACAACGACACAGCAAGTGATGTCATTACTGAATCAATGATTAAATGAGAATCGCATGGGTTGAACTGTAGATTGCAAGTGTACAGTTTTCAAGAGCATCACAGCACATGAGCTCTTGAAATGGAGTTGGCGGAAGCATTCAGTTGGTGAACAAACATTCAAGACAAGTGGCATTTAGTTAACAAATGATTAAATCAGCACAAGTGGTGTAGTAAAGATATGTGCATGAACAGTTTTCTACTCTAAGGTAATGGTGCAAATTTTCTGTAGACAGCTTCAAAACACTGACAGTAATGCTTTGCATTACTAGCATTGTACAGTAGTAATCAGTGTTGTTCTACTGTCACAATGGCTTGTACCTGTACTGATGACAAGCTTGTGCAGTCTAGACAGAAGGCCAGGACCCTTTCCAAGCAAAGTCACGGTGTACTCGGTCTTAGGTGGCAGATTCTCAAACTGGAAGGAGCGAGCTGAACCAGAAAGAACCTTTTTGAAGGTTCTATCAGTTCCTGTTACTGGTTTGGCAGTGGTGTTGCTTTGGATCCCCGTAGCTTGTCTAAAGGCACTTCCAGGTATTCTATTTTCGTCTTTACTGCCTTTTTTTTCTGATTCTGGGTCTTTGGCTGCCTGTCGATTTTCTTCCTCATCTTCATTGTGACCCTTTTTCATTGTGTCCTCTTGTTCTTCATGATTTTTCTTGTTTTCTTTCTGCTTTGGCCCATCATCTTTTCCAACTTCTTTCCTTGTCACAACAAAGTTTTTGTACTTTCCTTCTGGTGAATCCCATGTGAGTGTAAATCCATCCGAGCTCCTGTTTGTCACTCCCACATTGTCCAAAGGCTCTCTTGTGCTTCCAGAAAGTGAAGTATCTGATCCTGTCAGAGGTTTTATCTGTTCAGTTTTGCTCTTAATTAACCTTTTGTCGTTGCTTGTTACTGTATCCTCTCTCCTTTGGCTTCCATTGATGAAGTTTCTCATCGGAGTACTTTTCATCGGTGGTTGTCTCTTTGGAGGGGTGACTGGTCTCGGGGCTCCATGTCTTGAATCAGAGGAAGTGTGTTTTGTAGTTGGTCTGACTCGACTTGTAGCCCCAGTGTTCTTGCCGGTGTTGACTCTGTCGTTGTGGATATCAGAGTTAGAATCTAGGGCTCTTGTTTCTTCTTCCCTAGATTTATTCATTTGGACTGGAGCTTCTCTCCCTCCATCAAATTTGTTAGCCTGTGCTGTGATGGTAGTGTCATGGTCATCCGTTAGGGCACTTTGAGTTGTCTCTGCATCTGGTTGTCTAATTTGGACCATCTGCATAGGTAACGGGGCATCCTGCTCAACTAATTGGTTATCTGGAATTTCAGGGGAACGGGCCTTTTCTAGTTGACCACTTTGACCTTCAACTGTAATGGCACTGCTTTTGTTTAGCTTTCTGTTTATAAAAGGCTTACGCACAGGACCTCTGTTGGGATACTGAGGTGGTCTCAGGTATGTATGAGTTTTGTTTGGGAAACGTCCACCATATAGTTGTGGCCGACGGAAGTGACTAAATTTGATGGCTGGCCGATAAGAGGAAGGACTGTTTTCTCTGCCAGTTTGATTCAACCCGACTGTGCCTTCACTCTCCTCTCCTTTTGGCTCTGTACCTTCAGCTGTATAGGATTCCTTAGCAGAAGGAGTTGAAGTGGCTGACAGTTCGGATACCTGCTCTGTCTTTGTTTCTGATGCAAGATTTAAAGGTCGAGAAGGAGGAGGCAGCAGCCTGGAATTTGGATGGGTTCGGTTCTGAAAAACACCAGAGTTTGGAAGTGGCCGACGCAGGTTTCCTCCCTTTAGAGGAAGACGACGAACTGGGATTCGACCTCTGTCTGCTGGCATCTTTTTCTCATTTTGTTCTGAGTCAGAGGATGCAGGTGTAGCTGCCCCATCTTCATATTTACTTGTATTCCTCATGGGTACAGTTACCTCTGCTGGGGATGAATCCTCTGAGGTAGATGAAAATGGTGAAGACACCAACTTACTTGTGGATCTGGTCTCTGTCTCTCTTCCAGGAATGAGGTTTAGGTGAGGAGGTGAATGTTGAGGGGTTCTCAGACTGAGATGAGTTTTGTTCTGAAATGATCCAAAGTTTGGACGTGGGCGACGTACATATCCAGATTTTGCAGGTGTGCGGCGGAAAAAAGGTAGACCACCTTTTCCTGAGGATGGTAGTTTTCTGTCTTCAGGTGAAGCAAAGTCAGACATGCTTTTGCTGTTATCACTATCTGGTTCTTTGCTTCCAACTGACACAGATTTATCTGAGTTAGAAAGGGAAGATAATGGAGTTGACAATGACAATGATGGTAGCGTTGATGGTGGTGACGGTGACGATGATGATGATGATGATGATGTAGAAGGTGATGGCAGTGTTGAGGGTGATGAGGAAACTAAATGTGTTAATGATGATGGTGATGTTGTTGATGATGGCATAGAAGATGACTGTGAAGTTAATGAAGATGATGATGAGGATGAGAATGATGACAATGGCTTCAATTCACCTAAAATCTGTTCGCTCACACTTCCTGAACCAACAGAGAGGGTTGAGGGTTTGGACAGGTGAACAGAAAAGGTTGTGATATTCATATTGTCAAAAGTGTCTGTCAGGAGTTTATGTAAAAGATCTGGTGAATCGTCGAGATCTGTCTCTTCCAAATTTGAAGTGTCATCTGTTTCAGAAGAACCTTGATGTAAGCCCAGTGTCTTTCCTACCGGCACTGTTCCCTCCCCTCTACACCCATTGCCTATGTCCTTATGGGGTAATCTGATGTGTGTCACTTTGATTTTGTTCATACATTTCTTCTCTTGGCTTTGAACATTTCCAGTAGGCTTTGAAGACACCGGAGTGGTGTCATTTTCAGGGCTTTTTGTCCCAACATCAGGTTGCTCTTTGGATTTCAATGCAATAGTTGGTTCCTCCAAGCTACCTTGTCTGTTCATATCTGAATCCATCTCAGATATCATAGCTGGATTTTTGGCATCTCTCCTCTCACTGCTCAATGTCCCCACGCTTGAGTCTCTCACAGTCAAACCTAATGTCCTGTTTCCAATGGTGGGGACACCTGGTTTAGGTTTTTTAAATGCATTTGGTACCTTTTTCTTCTTCTCCCCCACTGGTGGCTTTTTTAAAGGGCCTGCGCCAACCTTTCTTACTCCAGGCACCACTCTGGTTGCGTTGAAGCGGAGAGGGGGTCTGACATTTGGTTTCTTGGACAATGTAGGCCTTTCAGCAAGTTTGGGCCTGGTGCCATCTGTTGCCATCTTTCTGCTGTCTAGAGGTTTAGTTTTTGCAATCACAGAAACTGTAGAGTCTTTGTAAGGCTCATCCATACCACCAGTTTTTACAGACTTGGTCTTGCTCCCATCCTTTCTCTTATCCTGTTGGTTGGAGATTTGCACCTCAGGTGATGGGTTCAGCCTTTGGTCTCTGTTGTCAACATCTTGTCCAGGCGCTGATGAAACCTGCGTGGTCAAAGCTGCTGTGGTAACCCTTTGCATTGTCTTCCCTAAAGATGTGAAGGGAGTGAGCATTTGGATTCATTGTTAAGGGCATCATATGTTGCTGTTGTTAATGATCCAGACGAGATCATATCTAATAAAGGAAGAAAAGCATTTTTAATATTCATCATGATACTTTTCAGGAGACAGGAATCACAATAGTTTGTCAGTTATTATGTAAGTGGAACGAACAACTGAGGGCAGCTGTATCCGTGTGAAACCTGCAAGTAAAAATTTAAAATATGCTGTAGATAACGTTAAGCTTGTATAGAGAAACTCAGCATGCTTCATGTCTTCAGCTGTGAAGAAGAAAAAAATTATGACTTCAACATGAGTTATCCCGAGTTTAATGAATATTCTCTTCAGAAGCTCATTATTATTGCTCCTGGAGGGTTGAGGCTGCATCTCGCTTCATTAACTTTTACACTAAAGTTTCTCCTCACTGCGGTGTGTTTTATATGATGTGTTCCACTGAATAATGAGGTCTCTGGACACATGAAGTTTCACTTGCTTTCACGTAGCTGGAGCAAGTCTGTTCTTACCTGAATACAGTCTGGACAAAAGACATCTGTCACACTAACAATTCCACAAGCAAGGTTGAAGCATCCATGAATGCAGCTTGTGTTATATAATATTTATGATATAATATTTTCTCCACCTGTCCAACTCTGTTTGTGGCTTTCAGCTCCAGGTCAGCTGGTTCCTACTAAAGCTGGGCATATACTGTGTGATTTAAGCCTGTTTTTGACCCAATTTTTGAGCTGCACAACTCATTTTAGAGTCGGGCCAGATTTCAGCTTCATCTGGCATTGTTTGCCGTGCAGTGCACATGTGGGAGCGAGAGCCAATTATCTGTGTTGGAACAGTCAGATGAAATTCTGACATGTCATTTGGTCGCCCACAGCTGAAGCAGAGCACTGAGTCCATTCCCCAACGTTAGTGCCTTTTTTCTTTACTGTGCCTGCCCGAAGCGGAGAACAGAGTGTCTGAATCACATGGTGACTTGCACACAAGGAAAAATAAATAAATAAAGGAACTGTACAGTAATCAGAGCGTAGCTGATGTTAGCTATCAATTTGCCAACCATAAAAGTGATTAACTTATCTTTAGTTATCCCTGCCACTTGTACCAGCCATAACATAACTGTCCATGTATTGCAAGACACATCTTCTTTTAGAGGTTTCGACACACAAATTAATTTTTACTGACAACTGTCATGAGCCAGGACGGTTTGCGGGGGCCAACAGGTCGTTTTTACAGTGTGTACACTCAGGTCGTGGAATAATCACACCATTCAGTATGAGTACATAAAATATGAGCTCTACATCGCAGCCAGTTTACTCGTACAGTATGAGCTGGAATTAAACAACATCATTTAGAAAATCGTGCAGTGTATGCCCAGGTTAAAACAGCTAGCATGTAGCTGATTTTCACCAAAGGTTCAGTAATTTCCGAAAACAGCTGCAACGTGTCTTGGTAAATCAAAGAAAGGAGGAAACTGTGCACTTACTGTCATAATTCTTGTTTAAGTGTTTTAACTGATCAGGACGTTTTAATCCTTTGACTACCAGGGAAAAACTTTCCCAAAACAGCTGTCTGGAAAGGGAAGTTCATCTTATAATTAGAGCTTTCCCGAATCTGAGGTAAAATAACATTTAACTGACCTCAACAGTTCAGAAAAACTTGTCTTTGCTTCTACTTACCAGGCGTAACCTGTGTGGTTGTGGGTTCACTCCGACTCGTGCCCTTCTCTGCCACAAGTATGATGTCATACAAGCGCCCTGCGTCCAGCTGCTGGATGTGGGCGGAGTTTTGGCCAAATGGGATGGTCATTTCCTGGGTCCTTCCTGCTCCGTCGTCGGGTGTGATGGTCAAACGGTACTTGTCAATCTCACCTTGTGACTCCTCCCATTGGACCACCGCAGATGTCGTGGTCGTCTTGACAACATGGAGGTTGTTGGGACCAGAGATGACTGAACATTTAGATGAGGAGAAGAAAAAGGACTCAGTCTCTCTATTTCTTTACTCAACCTGGTAATATGTAGCCGTGGGAGTGATTCCATGAGAGAAAATGGGCACACAAACATCCACTCACACTTTGTCAGAATTATATTTACTTTGGCTCAGCTTGTTTCCTCTGCTTTACTCTCCTAAACTCAATCACTCTCGCTGCTGGGCAGCCGACCTGCAGCTGCCACAGATCACATCTTTGACAGAAATGGAAGCGAGAGGGAAACATCTCAACTTTTCTGCCAGTTTGGTGATTTTTGCTGCGCATGTCAGCCAAAGTCGAGAGTTCGCTTTTAAAGAGACATTTCTGATTTGTAAGCATTATTGTCAGCTGCAATTTATTCACAATTTCAGTATCTCCAATTGTAATGAAAGTAGTTTTTAAAGGTCGGTATGAATTAAAATATATTTTGCATTGGTGCGGTCGCACATATGTTGTATGACTTACCACTATTCGTCATTTAGAATATACGTATTGTCATGAAATCTCTTAAACAGATATGTAGGACGTATTGAGACATGAACCAGTACATTTCACCCAGACAACACAAAACTCTGAACACATTATTACTCAACCAGAAGAAACTGAAGAAAATTTTTTAAAGATTTTTATTAATGACACTGATTGACAGTTTTCTGCTGTTGTTAAATTGCTCAAGAGGAGAAACACAGACTCAGATGTGTCTGTTGTAACAAAGGACAAAAACACAAAAAACAAAATAAACACGTAGAACTCACGTGTCGTGAATTCAGCGGAGCTCTCAGCTCCCCTCCTGCCGTCGATCTCTCCGACGATGCTGACCTTGTACTCCTGACCTGCGGCCAGGCCCGTCTGGGTGAAGGTGGTCAGGCTGCCCTCCACCTGCACACTGATCTGCTGGTCACTCTCCTTCTGTTTGGGCCAGAAAACAAAACCAAACAGAGTCAAAACAAGTTGAAACAGTTCTCTGTGCATCTTCCAGCAGTAAACAGCTGAAATCAGAGCAAAAAGTAAACTTCAAGGCACTGTGCTTTGTGCTTACTGAGAGAGTCAGTTAAAATCTGCTTTCTGGTTGAATGCTGGTAAGTTTTATGAACACATCCAACCTTGTGGCCAACCTACAGATTTTGATACATGCAGAATTTGAAAGACATAGATAAAATAGATAAAATGTGTTATTTCACAAAATTAAGTGCCTACTCGCCCCTAGTTTAGTCTCATAAGTGTGAAGGACCCGGTCAAGTCACTTCCTCAAGAAGACAAAAATAAATAAATAAATAAAATAAAATACATAAATAATATATTTTTAATCTCTGTCATTGTGTTCTCTCTGTACAATTTCTATTGTCACAAGTAATATTACCAGATGTATTTAACATGGTTGATCAAAACTTAACTTGTGTCAAGTGAAGAAACAGAGAAGCTGTTAACAATTCCAGCTGCTGAGAGCTAAATTAGTAATTATTTAGCCCACTTACACAAACTTCACACATCTTATTTACATTTTGGATGATAAAATGGTATCTTCATCATCCTCATCCGATAGAAGAGGATAAACAGTTTGTGAAATGTCTAAACTTTAATTTAATCTGAACACAGTGTCACATCTTATCCAAAAAAAATTCAGTTTAAATTATGAGTGTGTTCTTCTCTA
>JAPZDX010000008.1:691610-708364 GCA_029783625.1 Naso annulatus | reverse complement strand
CTGGAGCTGCCATGACTGATGTTTCCCACAATGATCACTGGATCAAGAGACAAAAAACCAACACACATTAAAAATGTACACTGGTATTGTAAACATAAAACAAACACACACACACACACACACACACACACGTTATATTAATGTCAAGTAATCACACCCAACTGACTGACGCAGTCTTATCTTGCACAGAGCAAATACTCCTTAAAAAATCCATATCAACAAGGATTTTTTAAAATCCATGAATAAAACTGTAAAGGTATTTCCTTTAATTAGGTCATAGTGTACCTGCTTTAATATTTATAATGTTTAAGTTTCATTAATATTTTCTCTTAGTGCTAGTTTATGTTATGCTTACACCAAAATAAATTCCTCCTTTGTATGAAGCTATAGTCCTCATTTTGAATCGTCCTTTTCTAAAGTGAAAAACAAAAGTCCACTCTGATGACTGACGACCAAACAAACATCTGAACATCTTCTCATCAGCTGATGAGCTTTAAAATAAGAAAACAGGGTTGGTTGTGTTTCTTCATGGGACTTGAACTACAGTGTCAGTGACGTTGCATCCTGACTGATTATGACGTTTGATGTTTTACCATTAGTTTTGTTTGTTTGTTTTTCCAAACACTGTGAGTTTAAACTAAACGTTGTGCAGGGCAACATTGAAAATGAGGCTAAAAAACATTTTAAAAAGTTCTGCAAGGAAAAACGACACATCAACTCTGAAACGGTGACAGTCATACAATAAAATTAACTGAAGAGAAACAACAAGGAGCTAGATAAAGTTCATTAAGTCAACACGATGGGCTCATCCGATGTTAGTGATTACTACAGGTGAAAACAAAATGTACGTGAAAGCGTCCTTCAGAGACCAGACACTGATTCTTCATCACGGTTTCAGTCCAGAAATAACTTTGAGAAGTTGTACTTGTGTGCAGGTTTGACAGAAACACAGAAAAGTCTTCATCATCCTCGATGAGATTCCAGAGTAGTTGGAAGGAAAAGCAGGATATCAAACCAGAAACTCACCTGACGCTGAGATGACGGACAGCTGACTGACGCGACCCCCTCCCCCCGCTCGACACACGCAGCCTCCTGAAAACTACCTCATAAATCCCTCCGACAAAAACTGTGGCGCTCCCTTTCTGCCTGGCTCGTTACTCTGTCGGCAGAGTGGTTTTAAGTTTCGGCTGTGACTCGCTCGAAGAGAAAATAAGACGACAAAAACCGACAGCGCAACATTTTTCGAGCTCCACCTGCTAGCTAACGTTGACTGTAGCCATCTTTCTTCTTCCTCTCCCCGGAACAACTCGCGTTCTGCCCGGCTGCTCGGCGGCCGCGTCGCCCCACTGTCAGCGGCAGTGACCCCCAGCGGCCAGACAGTGTATTACAACAATAAACTTACAGATAAGTAGGTGAACTCGTAGGTAAGTTTTTCTTTCATCAAACAAGAGTACATTCGGTCAGGTAGCAGGACAGAAAATGATACGAATGAATGGAAGCAAGATTTTTGAGGGAGATCTTCATCAGAGAAATTTGTTATTTAAGTCTCTATTTCTTCTTGTTTCTAAAATTCTGAATATCATTTTTTATGTAAATGTTTAAATGGCAGTTTAAATGACATGGAGAAAACAGTTGAAAAAGAGAAGAAATTAGTTTAGAAATGGTTTAGTGTAAATGCGTTTTCCCAAAATACAAGCAAAACAAAGTTCATACTTTTTGGAAAAAGTAATGTAAATACTAAAGTTAAATTACAGCTAGATGACAGAAATAGAAAGAGTGTTAGAAATGAAATTTCTTGGTGTCATACTTGCTCATTAAGTTGGAAAATGCATATTTATCATGTTAAACTGAAAAAATCTAAATGATCTCAATGTTATATAAGACTAAGGGTCTAATAAATCAGCATGCTTTATGTATTTTATATTGCTCAATTATTGTTCCATGTATTACCTATCACTTATAAATATATGGAGGAATGCATACACATGCACACAACCACTCCATGTATTACAAAAGAATTATCACTAAATCAAATTATAAACTTAAGTACAGCTTATTATAAAACTAGAGGCACTTAAAATTTATGATTTAGTTGATAAGATTTTGAATATGTTTGAAAAAAGAGATAGTAAATATGAGATCAGAGGAATGTTTAAAAAAGTAAAGGCAAGGACTAATACAAAAATTAAATAAAATTCTATATAGGGGGTGAATCTATGGAAGAATCTTGAAGATAAATTAAAAATGTGCAGGACAACTCAGAGCTATTGATAACTATAAGAAAATAATCGTTTTGAAAAAGACATCTTGTGATATGTCTTTTATTTCCCTTTTGTCTTTATCAGTGTTCACATAGGCTAAGTGAACTGGAAAAGATGCTGAGGTAATCAAAATGTGCAGCCCAGTTTGTGTTTGGTGAAAAAGACACTGTAGTTTATTGTCCTTGGTAGTCGTTTCCTTTTTTTAAATTTGTAAAAAGGGTAGGTGTCATAAGCTTTGGCTTGAGCCAACACCTTTTTGGTTTCAAAATACTGTCATACTGCACAACTGGTTCTTTGTTTCCTTTGTTTTTGTAAATAGCCGAAATAACTAACAAACTTTCTTGGATTGCATCTGTCAATTCCCAGCTTTTCTTCATCATACATAAGCACCAGTGCATTCAGGTATATTGAGACATCAGGACAGCATAAGAAAACCCCGTGAAGTGCAAATCATAACAGTTAACGATGTAAATTTTAAGATGTGTTTCTGAAAAGATTTGAGGTAGGAAGGAGGCAATTTTATTACATAATCACGACTTATATTTGATCATCACTTCCTACTTTGACAGTTTGATTTCAGTTTTGTAAAATGTGCGGGACGGACCTGCAACACTGGACACCAGAGCCAATCAGAGCAACGAAATGTGTGACATCACATTGTTTCACAAATATATGAGTATCCCACAACTACCCAAAATTCATTTCGACATGTTTGGCGTCTTTAAAAACTTTAATACACGCTGGAATTACAGGGTCGAATGAATCAGAATCAGGCAGAAGTGCAGCAGCCATTATTTCATTGATTAAACAGTTAAAATTTTCTTTCCTAAAACAGGTTGAATCCTGCATTTTTTTTAACAACAGTTTGATCACACTCACAATTTTAAATTCTAATAATTACTATAAACTTTTACATAATCTCACATAATCGGCATAAAGTTTCTTTTTGTAATAAATACACACATACATACACAAGCACACAGCGTGAGTAACTTGACCTGAAATCAGATGAGCAACTGAACCCACACATGCACTCAATGAATAGGACAATAAATAGCAAAATTTACTTAAAAGGATTAAATATCACTTTTAAAAGAAAATACAGTTTTTTTAGACATTCACACAATTTATTGGATTAGTAAAATAATTCAATAAAATAATGAATATATTTCTGCAGTTAACCCACAACTCCATCAATCCTGACATGCAGATTTAGCTGCATGATGTTGCTCTTTACCGAAGCACGGCAGCTGTGACAGCCGCTGTGACCGAAATGAGACTAAATTTGTTTGTGACTGCAGCTGCTGTTGCTGTTGTTGGGGTGGTTGCCTCTTCTGCTCCTTGTTCGGCTCCTTGTTGTGCTCCTGCTTCTGCGCCACCTTCCGCTCCTGTTGCCGTTGTTGTTGTCTCTCCTGTTGTTGTGTTGCCAGAGGGATTTCTTGATACTGCTGCTTCTGCTGCTGTTGCTGCTGCCTCTGCTGTCGATGCCCTTGCTGCTTGTAGGTCTGCTGCACTTTGTGCAGTTGTTGCTGATGCTACTTCCACTGCAGTTTCTGCAGCTGCCATTGCTGTCGCTTTTGCCATCTCTGCCACCATTTTTGCTTCAACTATTGATGCATGCTCTGTGTCTGTGGTGTTGGATAATATTTCCTGTAGTTCTTCTGCTGCCTCTGTTGATTCCTCGGCCACTGTCTTAGCAGCTTTTACAGCTTCTTCCATTGTTTCCAGCGTTGCTTTGGCAGGAGCTGCCATTGTTGCTGCTGTATTCGCTGATCGTGCTGATTTTAATGCTGGTGCTGCTATTTGTGCCTTAAGCAGTGCTACAGATGCTGGTGATGCTGCAGCTGCTTTTCTTGCTGCATTTGCTGCCATTTCCATGGGAGCCACCCCTGCTGTAACCAATGTGGCAGCTCTTGCTGCCTCTTATGAAGCATTTGCTGCATCTTCTGCCACTTTGGATGCTGATGATCCAGCAGCTGCTGCAGCTGCTGTTGATCCAACCACTACTGCTTCCTTTGCTTTGGCTGTTCCTGGTGCTGCTGCTCCTGTTGTTGCTACAGTTGTGATTATGTTTGCCTGTGGTGCTGTTGCATTAGTGTTTTGGTCAGTGTTGATTTTATGGTCACTGGTTTTGGCGTTACATTTGTGTCTATGTTTTCAGAGGCCTTCGGCAGTGCAGATGCGGCTGTTTTTGCTGCTGCTGTTGCCGCTCTCGCCGCTGCTTTTGCTGTTGATGTCATTGTTTCTCTGTTCTTTGCTGCTGCAGCTTCTGGCACCGTTTCTGCTGTATTTGCCGTTGCATCAGCCATGTGCTCCACTGTTTCTGCTATGCCTATTGCTGATCTTGTTGCTTCTGTCATATCTGCTGCTTCCTCTGCTGTGACCTTTGATAACGTTTCTAATGTACATTGTGCTGCTTTTGCCAGTTTCTGCAGCTTCTGCAGTTGCTTTAATCACTTCTGGTGCTGCTGCGTCTGAAGCTGCCTTTGATGCTGCTGTTGCTGCTTTTAATGATGCCTGCACTGTTTTCGTCACTGCATTTTCTGCTGATGGTGGTGCTGTTAATGCTGCTTGCATCACTTCGATAGCTGCTTCTTCAGCTGCTTCTGCAGCATTTCTGGCTGCTTTTGCTGCTATTGATGGTGTTGCCTCTCCAGTTGCTACTAATGTGGCAGCTCTTCTTGCCACTTGGGCAGCTTTTACTGCAGTTTCTACTTCTTCAGATGTTGTTGCTCCAGTGGCTGCTGCTGTTGCTGCTGCCGCTGTGGAGGTTTTTACTGCTGCTGCTGCTGCAGTCTGTTCTTCGAATGCATTGTGGATGCATTGATGCCTGCATTTGGGAGTGCAGCCTTTGCTCCTGTTGCCGCTGCGGCTGAGGCTCTTGCTGCTGCCTTTGCTGCTTTTCCCATTATTGCTGCCATGTCCTCTGTTGTTGCAGTTCCAATTGCTGTTGATGCTGTAATTGCAGTTGCTTCTGCCAATGGATAGAGCTGCTGACATCGATCTACGTCTTGCTGCTGCTGTTGGCACACTAGCAGGTGATAGTTCAGTTTCTAGTATTTTTGCTGCAGTTCTTGATTTTTCAGCTACTGTTTCGTCAGATGCTGCAGCTCCTGTGTTTGCTGTCGGATCATTCAAGGCTGCAATTGTTGCTGCTATAGCTGCTTCTTCAGCAGCCTGTGCTGTTATTAATGCTGCATGTGCTAGTCTTGCAACTACTTCTGCTTTTGATGCTGGAGCTGTTATGGCTTCCTCTGAGGCTGCTTCTGCTGCTGCTGTGGCATCTTTAGCAGCTTTTCTTGCTGCCATTGCAGCCAGTGTTGTTGGTGCGTCTTCTTCTGTCACTAATGTGGCAGCTCTAGCTGCTTCTTCTGCAGCTTTAATTGCTTTTCCTGCAGCTGGTGATGTTGTTGCCCCAGCAGCCGTTGAGGTGGCTGCTGTGGCTGCTGCTGTAGAAGTGGATGATGCTGTCACTGTGACTGCTGCTGTTGGTGCCAGTGTTATGGTGGTTGTTATGGATATTGTTGATGTTGTTGGTTGCATTGTTGGTGCTGTTTCATCTGACTGCACTGTTGCTGCTTTCGAGGCTGCAGCTGCTGCATTTGCTGCATTTGCTGCCTCTATTGCCTTTTCTATGAATTGTCCCACCATTTCAGCTGCTGTTTCTTCTGTTATTGCAGCTAATGTTTGCTCTATCACTTCTGCTGCTGTTGTGGCTTTGTTTGTGGCTTCTGCTGCCATTGATGCTGCTTTGTCAGCCTCAGCTTTTGATAACTGTATCACAGTGGCTGTGTCTGCTGGTGTTGATCCTATGGCTGCTGCTCTAAGTATTGCTTTTAGATTTTCTGCTGCTTCTTCTGCTTCCTTTGCTGCTTTTTTGCAGCTCTTAATTCAGCTGTTGCAGTTTCTGGTGTTGTGCCTGTTGCTAGTATGCTTGCTGTTGCTGTTGCGTGTGCTGCTGCTGCTTTTACTGATGCTGCAAGTGTTTGTTCTGATAAATCCTCTGTTGCTGCTAATGCTGCTTGTATTGCTGCTGTTGCAGCTGCTGTAGCTGCATCTTTTGCTGCTTCTGCTGCCACTGTTGGTGATCCTAACCCCTTTGCTACAACATAAACAGAACCAGCTGCTGCTAGAGCAGCTATTGAGGCAAAAGTTTGTTTTACAACCAAAACATCTTTCTTTTCAATATTTCTTTTCACTTTAGAGATAATTTGATTGTCTGTATCATGTTACTGTGTATTCTAGTTTTAAATCACAGCATTAACTTGTCTGTTAATGATCCCACCCTGTTGTTGGACGGTGATGATCACCTGCACGTGTGTTAGTAGGTGTGTGACCTACACTAGATCTGTGCCTGTGTCTCAGTATGTTTTGATTTTGATGAAGTCCTGACAGCTGAAACATCATCGAATTAAAGAAAATTACAAATGGGGCCAGAGTGTGCAACATTTAAAAAAGAAAAAAAGTTCTCTTTGTCTTCAAGACTAAATTACGTGATTTTATTGATTGAATGCTTTATTTTGAACATGTAAAATGCATCAAAAATAGTACAAAAAGGTAAATAATTTACTTTTTTTTAAAAACAAACCATCTATTAGTTTAAGATAAACTAAATATTCATCTTTACTTAAAGCTTTACAGTGAGTTAAAGGTTTGTTTAAAGTTTGGAGGTCAAAAGAAAAAACATCTGTATAAAATGCAAAGTATGTTGGACGTATATTGATGTACCTTTTCATACAAATACAAACACGTTTCAGACTCTTTTTGCACAATATGAATGTGATTCTGACACACAAGAAAAAGTACAGATGTTTTTTACAAGCTTTTAAACTGTGCATCGCTGCAAACTGAAAGTTTTCTGACGAATGAAACATCTGAATGAGTTTTTGCATGAATGATTTCAATCTTTCACTGGATGCTGCTGAGATTTGCTCTACCCCCCCACGAGCTGCTGTTTCTTTGTTTGTGTGTTTCTCATATTTGGTGCCTGTTAAAAATATCTGTGCCTTTGTTTAGAACATTTCAGCATGTGTTTATCATGCAGGCACCCCTTCAGCATCCCTGTCTGACTGATGCAACATTAACGCAAAACCACACAACCAAGCAGCACAAAAAACCAGGCATGGTTACGTCGCAGCACCGCACCTACAACGCAAACAAACGTGACAAACGCGAACTTCTGCCAACAAACAGGCAGAAGCTGCTCAGAGTTTAGACTTACAGTCTGTCATTCAGACACTTTATGCTTAAATGTATTGATGTTTGGCGTCCAGCAAATATAAATGCTGAAAGTCATCAAGTCACACGAGGAAAAAATGTGGCTGTAGTTTGTAAGTTTCTTGAGCTCTTTGGTGTCTTGAGTTCAACAAACTCATCAGTGTTCTGTAACAGTGACACTGTATGATCAAAACAAAAGGTTTATTTATTCATTCATGTGAATCACTTCACACTTGCTTAAAATGAGTAAAATTTTAAAAATTGGTGTAAAAATTGACCCTCTGCCCTCTGATTTTTTTATTTTTTAGTCTTTCAGTGTTGCTTTCAGGCTTGTGTTTTTGTTGGTTGTTTTTATTTGTCGTTTTTAACTTGTTTGATTCTTGTGTTGTTCTTTTTACTGAGAGCTGTTTGGCCCTTCAGTTTCATTAAGGATTAATAAAGTGAATCTAATCTAATCGGACCAACTGTTATTTATTTTCCAAGTTTTTCTTACCAACTGTTTTCTGTGTTAAGCAAATAATTAAAAACAAAATCAAAACAAATGTTACATAATTGAAATTATTAATTATTATTTAGTATTATTATCATCATTAACATTAAATAATTAGTGTTCAAAATATCATTTAATTGGCAGGAGTTTGTGACAGGTGGTGTATGAACCCAAATGCAGTACAAAGAGGCACAGAATCGATGAAAAGTTCACTGGTTTTAATGAGAAAGTCTCTGGCAGGCAGACAGTACACAGGCACAGTGACAAGAGACTTGGTCTGGACAGGCAAAAGGTCAGTTCCGGAGAGACAAGCAGATCAGGCAGATAATCCAATGAGGAGCAGGCAGCAGGGATGATAAACCCAGGAGATCAAACTAGAAGCCAGCGAGGCTGAAGCTCCACTCAAACACAGGAACACACAGGGCAGGAAATAGAGTAACTCACACAGATCCTTTACTGAAGTAGAACTCCTAGCAGCCACAGGCAAACAGGAACCAGGAGGGCAAAGGCAGAACTCGTGGTCAGAGATTTACCAGGAGGCAGACAAAGCAGGTGAGTCGAAGTCAGGCAGAAGAGTGCTGGAAAGTCTCGCATGGCAAAGAACAATCTGGCAAAGAAGTGAATGTGGAGCTGGTAAATATATGCCGGGCTGACTGCAGGGATGAACTACAGGTGTGCTGATTAACTGAGTGAGAGCAGGCGTGGTGTGAGCGGAGGAGGCGAAGCAGTGGAGAAGTACTGAATCCAGGGTGAGTGACAGGGGCAGACTGTGATAGAGTTAATCAATCTACCAGCAGTTCCTCCTTTGCAGTAGTGTCACAGGGAGCCTGGTGCCAATCCCAGCTCACAGCGGGTGATCAGTGGGGCTCGTCATAGCACTGACACGCATACTTTCACATTCACAAGTTCATGCAGCAATATTTACATCACCCCTCAGAGGAAGAAATAAAGAGCTACGGGAGCAAACTGCAAGTTTTGGGCACATGCGAGCCACCTACAGCACCTGCTGTTCCAACCTCAAAAAACAGCAAAGAATCCCTTACAGTGCTGCCCGCATGAAAGCATTCAAAAGTACGGACAGTTATATGTATTTTGAAGTATTTACTATAAAATGTGATTGCTACAATGTTTAGTGAATTTTTTTACATTTGCTCTTTACAAGTTTATCTGAACTCCTCTGCTGATGCGTGGATGTTTGGTCTTGTTTCTGTCCTATGACTTGTGTCCTTTTGTGTATTTCATTGTTTGTATGTAATTTGTTGTGTACCCTGACTTGTAACTCTGCTGCTTTCTAGGCCAGGTCACCATTGAAAAAGAGATTTTGTCTCAACTGATTTTTACCTGGTTGAATAAAGGTTAAATAAATAAAATAAATTAATTTTCATTCTGGATGCTGCCGTTTGGAGGTGAAGGACAAGAAATTCTTCACTGTCGATGCAAAGGAAAGTGCTAAATTAGCTAACGTCAACATTACCTACATAATGTTGATCTAAGGGTCACTCAGTGTTCAGGGGCAGTATGACATGAATGTAATCAAAAACATTGTGTCAAATGTCGGGTCAACCATTCCTACAGTTTAAATGACAAGCTGTTGGCAGACTGCACTTGTGTGGCAGGGTTAGGAGAAGTGTGTTCGCATGTAGGCGCTGCGCTCTAAGCACTGTGAGCAGCTGTTAACAAACTGAGTGGCACTAAAAGGATTGATGAGGCCTGTGTCGGAACAGCTGTCTGGCGTTTTGGCATACCCCCCCCTTCCAAAAAAACAGTTGCAGTCCAGCCAGTATGATAGGACCTCTCTGTTTCCGACCAGGTGGGTGTTCCTACAAGGAAGGCTGTGATGTCACGTGAAAGCTATGAGGAATGACTTTCTTGTTTCCATGATTTCTTTTTTTTCCATCACAAATCATCACTGACGCTGAAGAACTGCTGCAGGTGACGCAGGTCTGATTTCTGCAGGTGGAGTGAGAGCGGTGATTCTTACAGAGCACGCACAAGTTCACTCCTCATGCACTTCAATCTGATTTAAAACAACCATCTTTAATTTTTGTAAGGGTTAAAAAAACCTTGTCAAAGAGAATTTCGGTTAGGAGTTGAGATGATTGTTGTGAAACTTCTGTACAGTGAGAATGTTTATGTAAATATTCAGGACAGTGAAATTGGAACACTTCTTTGTATTTTACATTTATTTTGCTGATGCTTTCATCCACATTGACATGTAAAATGTGGATTCAGTCACGCGTGTACATCCAAAAATCACTAGAATCATGCAAATACATTAACTTTATAATATATGCTGAACAAGATGCTGCATGGTGTGGATGCAGGTACGTTTTGAAGAAGCTGGGCTGCTGCATTCTAACTGAGCTGCAGAGGTCACGCGCACATGCAGGCACATGGCCCGGAGCTGAGTGAGGAGCAGACAAATCATCCTGATGTTGCAGAGGGACAAAATGCCTGAAACCAAATCCCAAACCACTTAAAAACTTAAACACAAAACATGCATGGGACATCACAACCAAACGGAAACCTCAATAATAATGAAAAAAAAGCCTCTTCACTGAAATGTGGATTTAAGGTTCTCAAAAGTCTTGAAAATCAAAACAACAACAACACAACAACAACAACAACAACAAAAACACACTGTGATTGGCTGTGAGGGGAAAGCCCCGAGCTGCTCTCACAGTCAGTCAGGAACCAGGTGACCTGGATCCTCTGCAATACTTTGTTTCTCATGTGTTTAGCACCCCGCGCCTGTTCAGCACGCTCTGTCCTGTTTGCAGCGACGTGCACTGGCATCACATTGTCTCACAGCCTGATTGTTTCTCTGTTATGCTGGAAATACAAAGAATTCAAGTATTTTTGTCAACCGAGATGCACTAAAAAAACTTTTTTTATTTTTATTTTTTTCCCCAAAATGTGGACTGGAGATGATTCCTCCTGCGAGTGCTCGGGTGGACTGGATGTCCTGCCAACACAACATGATGTTTACTATTGCATGCGTATGATGGGATTTCCTCTACAAGAAAAAAAAGATATCACACACACACACACACAAAAGCACTGCGCTGCCTCCTCTGTGCAGCTGTGAGTCACTCACCTGACCCAGAAAGAATGCGGGTGAGAAGGTGCAACCTCAGGCATGTGCTGCCGCCCATTTCTAGAGTCGTATGTACACTCTGTTTTGTTGCCATCACAAAACGGCACATTAAATTTGACATTAATCAATAGTTGGCTTTCAACAGAACCTCTGAAATTCTTTGAGTTATACTGCAAACTCTTGTACAAAGGAAATGAAGGGTGTCACTGTTTACGAAGAGAAAAACAATCAAACTCTGCAGCTCTTTGTCTGAGTCACACTGAGTGACAACGATTGACAGCGTAGCACAGCAAGCGCATTTACTCAAGGTCTGTGTGGTACTTGTACTTTAATGGAGTTTTCCCTTTTTATGCCACTTTCTTTTTGTACTCCATCACATCTCAGGAGGGATTTTGTTCATTTTTACTCCACTGCATTTATCCGACAGATTTAGTTTCTTTACAAATGAAGCTTTTCCCACACAAAGCAGGTGAAGAATTTTTAAAACAATCTGCTTTGTAACAACAGTTTTCCATTAAAGTCAAAGATCGGTAAATTTGATTCATTCTTATTTTGATAGTATTAATTTTGAATTAGAGTTATAAGCCTCATTTATGATTTTACATATCATTTGAAAATGTATTGTTTGGTTTAATGTGTGGAATTTCTTACAGATCAGAAAGATAAAAATGTCGTCCTATGTGTGTTCAGGTCCCCGCTGACATGGAAAAATGCAAATATTAATGTTAGTGTTGAGCGTTTATGTTAAGATACAATTTTCAGTTTTTATTTAATGTTTATGATTTGTGTGTTTTGGCCACTTCAGAAAACATTTTTTCAGTGGTCACCAATTGAACGTCACAAGGTAACAGTCATGTTGTTATTGTGGTACAGATACTTCATTTAATTCTCCACTAGCTGCTCCAGTGACAAACAAACTAATGTGGCGTGGCACATATCTGTCTTCATGTTAATGGAAGCTGTGCTTTGAATGTGACTTCCAGCAGTGTGAGTCCTCAGGTGACCGGCTGCCGGATACAGACCTGAAAAGAAGAGGAGGGAGGGAGAGGCAGCAGACTGTGGAGCCGCTGTGGTCTGAAAACCAGGAAGGATCATCATGTTTAATGTACTGAGACGCACAAACTGAAAACAGCTCGAAGACAAGGAATAAAGAACTTGACTTATTTGCTAGTGTAGATTTAACAAGAAGACACAGCTGCTTTAAAAGTCTGTAGTGTCTCATTTTTCCACAAAAGAAAGTTCAAATACCTCTTTACACAACCTTTAAATTTCATTCCCTCTACCCCAAATATTCAGAATCTATAACAGCTGCACTGTAAACTGTCTCCTACTCACTAAAACATGAAATGTGTGAGCGACTTTGATCATATCATCAGATCTGTGGCAGGAAGTCTCAGACATTCGGGTGGAGCAGAGCTGTCAACTGATCGCCACCTGGTGGTGAGTTGGGTGAGGTGGCGCGGCAGGCTGCAGGACCTTTTTGTCTTGTTGTTCTCATCAAAGTGTATCTTTGACGTTTCACTGGACCGTGAACCTGTTGGTCACAAGTCAGCGTGTTTCTGCAGCTCATGTGAACATTCATCAGTCACGTTCAGAGTCTTTTGTCATTTAACATAAACTGAAAACTGTGAAAAGGTTGCCGCAAAACAAACCAGAGATCTTTGAGCCTGAGTGATGGCAGCTGTTATTAAAAGCAAACCACAGAAGATGACAAACGTGTGTAAGCTGCTCTTTACTGTCGAGCAATGTTACGATTCAGTGGGAGCGGTGACGCCGATACAGTTCTGGCGTGCCGCTTTCTGGATCCACTCGAGCAGGAAATTTTGAAAGTGATTTTATTGTCAAACTGTCTGCAGGTGATCTGCAGTTTACGTGACACACATTCCTCACATGTCTGAACTCAGTTCTCTGTTTGAGCATTTATCCAGATTACAGTGATGACTGACATGAATCTGAGTCATGTTTGGATTCTTTGAAGCTGAACTAAAATTAAACAGCAGCTGCTTCCGTAGCATCCGCCCAAACCTGCAAAATGTACTTTAAAGAGACTTAACTGACCTCAGATGAACCTCGAACATGAGTTTAAAAAAAATTAGAAATGTGTTTTTTTTAATTTAAAATTAAAGAGCATTGTTAAAATAAAGAGATCTGATGAAATCACTTTAATCTTTTGGTGCATCAACACAATTTATGATGCTGCACATTTGTAACTGTTAAACTGTTTAAATGAAACCATCAGATCCTCCATGCAAAACAACTCTTGTGCATAAAACAGAAATATAAGTGATGAAAATGCATAATATAAAATGCAAGTATACACAACAAGGTAATATTATAAAACTGAAGTCTGTCAGTACAATGTCATGACAACATGTGCATCAATATATTAAATCATTTGTCTCTAAAGATCATTTAACATCAAAATATTTCAAAGTTTGTCCTCTTTGTTGCTTAGACTACAGTGTCAGTTATCCTCAAGCAAACACGCCCTGAGTAGTCACATGACACGTTCAGCTGTAGTTTGATGATCTGTGCACCAGAGGGCAGCATCACCTTGAGCTCCTGCTGCATGTTTGAGCATCCGTCATGAATCCACACGGACATTTGGCTCATTGTGAACAACAGAAAAACTGAAACCAGCTGATACACAAACAAACTGAAGAAAGTCAAATATGAATGTTTTTGATTTTAGAGCTCAGACAAAATGAGGACAGATCAATAAGACTGCAGAGCGCCAGAACAACCTGTTGCTAAGGAATATTAGCTCTGTGTGGCTTAAAGCTAAGGACTGATTGATGCGTGAATGCCGTTATATTACGTTGAGAAAAGAAGGTTGGTTCAAGCTTATATAGTGAAAGCACAGGTTTGGGATTTTGATAGAAGAATAAAAACCTTCACACTATGAGCAGGACGTCGTTTAAGAAGGTGTTCTTCATTTTATCTCGTCTTTCTGAACAAACAGCTGCAACAAACAAAATATGTATATTTTCAGCTGAACGGAAAACCTCCAAAACTCGTGTTTGTTTAGAAATGCCACAACAGGCTTGAGATGATTTGAAGGAGCACTTCAAATCCAAATGAGACGACTCTCTGAGAGACTCTTCAGTCATTCATGTGATGAAATGAGATTGGATCAGATGTCAGTCAGAGAAAAAGGAGCCATGTGATTGGCTGGGGGGAGGACAGAGGAGCAAGTTCATTGAGAGATAATTTCAAATCAAAACTGTCTTAAATCTGCTTGATTTTTGAGCATATTGGTGAAAGAAGTGATCATGTTGCTGAGCTCCAGGATAATAAAAAAAGGTTTTTAAATCTTCGGACAGACATTTTTTAGATCATAACAGTGTCATTTACAATTACCTTACAGATCAGAAAATACTCACATGGATCATTTTTCGAAGAGAGAAACGAGAAATGCAAATTTTGCCTTTTAGTTTCAGAGATTTTGTTGCATAAAAAAACGTTGCTCTTTAATTTTATAGGCATTAAAACACTGATTTTCCTTCCTTCTTTTTATTTTCTCACCGTGCAGTAAACAGCTAATTTGCACAAAAAGCTCAATTACATCTGAAGGTTTCACACACAGAAAGACTCTGTTTTGTTTCTGTAATCAGTGTGGATGTGGGTTTAAAGGTTCACTGCTCTGCTAATCATATTTACATATATTTTGCATATTAACTTGCCTTTGTTTTTGTACAGTATGTGCGTTTGGTTAAATCTGTAACGCTCTGCTAAACTACAGAGAAAGCAAAAAGAAAGCAGCCAACTTGGCCGCTCCTCCAGAAGCTGTCAGAGGATGAACGAACAAAACGAAAATCCCTTCAGTGCTCCTCCATGAGCTGCTGTCGGGGTCAGACTGCAGGGCTGCACCGCCTCCTCCATCCCACAAGCAGCAAACAGCCGAGACAACCAGCTTCTAAAAGCTTTGCCACCTGAACCTGAAACCTGCTGACCTCCTCCGTCCTACAACTCTGTTTGTTTTTATTCCTTGAAAGCTGGTTCCCACTTTCCTCTTTTTCCTCGATCTGTTTCTGTCTTCACATCTTTTGTGCGTTTGATAAAACCTTCTCTATCTTCACCACTGTCACTTCTTCCTTATCTCTCTCTCTCTCTCCTCTGCTTCCTACGAGGTCTTCATCTTGCCGCCTTCTCCTTCATTTGCTTTGCCCGTCAGTTGCCGTGCCAACAGCTTTGGGCCTGTTTTCTTTTAACATTTTCGGTCTTTTTGCTTCTGTCGCTGTCAAGTTAAGAAAAAGGCAGAAATCATCAAACTGGCCACTTTGATGTTTCCTGCCACCAAAGAGAGGAGAGTACGGGGTTTTTGGGAGACGTGGGCCGAGCCGGCAGGGAGGTGGAGAGCAGTTAGGATCATAATTTATTCAAATCTCCAAGGATGTTTGATTTTGCAGCAAAAACAGAAACATACACACACACAGATATTTTTCCTTCCAAGGTTACTTCTGATGAGTATTGTTTTCGGTGTCTGACAGTTGCGGTGAAGCGAGAAACACCGTGAACCAATGAGAACTCATATCTGATCCCTCCATCTATTATCCCCTCGGAGGGTTACCCAGCTTCACCTGCTGCTGCGCCGACTGGACAGGAAATTACACCCAGATTACAGCAGGCAAAAAAAGAAAGATGCAAAAGCAGAAACACTGCGAGCTGCAGAACACAAAGAGCGTTTTCCCAGGATTCTTTCCTTCCTTGAGAAGCTGAAACATGGGCACAATGGGCCTGTGTTTTTCCTAAAATCTAATAAGACTGAATTTTGTATCTAGCTCCTTCAACATGAGGAGAAGTGAGATTGTTACTTGCTTTCAGAACAGGATGTTTCTAAATTGTTCATTTCACAATGTCCTGCATCAAATCCGTTTAGGCACAAAAAAGATGCGAGATTAGACAAAAATGCTGCTTCCACTTAAAAGTTAATGCAGTAAACACGTCATGCCTCATGCTGTAAGTCACCAAGGCTACAAATAAAGTGCTGTAAGTACAGAAACAGAACAATAAAACTATGACTCATCTTCGCTGGATACTTTCAGGAAAAAAAAAAAATTAAAGAGTAACAAAGAGGCACATTTTCCTCTGAAAATGAATCCAGGGTTACCAACATCAACAGAGTAATAGCCTTTGTAAATGTAATATCAAGGAGACGTTGTTTCAAGCTGTTGTTTTTGTTTCAAAATGAGAAAGTTTAAAAGAATTTTGAAGATCGGAAAACAGAATTCACCCTACAAAGACTTCAAATGGACCTTCAAGCAGTTGCATTATGGGACTTTTGTTGTTTTTACTGAAAATGAACGGGAGAATAGTCTGTTCTTTATCCGTCGCACAGTTTAGATTCCCTGACAACTACTGACCACATTTAAATGAATTTTCAAAAAATCTTTTCTTTAATTCCAGTGTGGACTGGAGATGAGACAGATGAAGAGGAGGAAGAGGAGGAGGTGCTGCAGGAGATGGAAGGGGAACAAACCGCTCTTCTTGGTCTCGTTGTCTCAGTTGTGATTGGGTCGGATGTTGCAGAGGAGCCGCAGGACGAGTCCGGTCACATGAAGGTTAGTGAATGCTGCAGGAGGAGATCCACTGATGGAGGTGAACTGCCAACTCAGCTCTACACACACACACACACACACACACACACACACACACACACACATACACACACACAGATATCAACAGATAC
>JAPZDX010000008.1:563829-576657 GCA_029783625.1 Naso annulatus | reverse complement strand
TTTACATGCTTAAAACCCGAGAGGGAAATGGGCAGACTCTGGCTATGTTCTTAAGAAGATAAAAACCTGTTTTTACTACATGCTTAATATGTGGGATAAAACTTAGCTCAGAGTCAAGAGTGACGCCCAGGTTTTTTACTTGTTCATTTGGCTTCAATGAGAATGCCTGTAATTTTGACAAATGTTTCTCTCTCTTAGCCTCAGGACTGATAACTAATACTTCAGTTTTGTCCTAGGATTTGATATCTAAGATACAGTTAAAAAGGGCATCATTTGGCCATGTGTCTTCAGGAGACGTGGCAATGTACAGCTGTGTATCATCAGCATAGCTGTGAAAGTTGATGCCATATCTCCTAATGACATCCCCAAGTGGAAGCATGTATAAAATAAGAAGCACTGGGCCTAAAATTGAGCCTTGGGGTACACCACGTTTAATTTCATGGATCCCTGGACCACATCACAATACGCTGAAAAGGTCATTATGGAATGTTAGCCCAATGACACCAAAAGTAAACTGCCTACCCCAGCTTTCAGCAGAGCACTAACAGTTAGCTGATCATTAGCGTTCAGTTTTGCTTCAGCATTAATGGCTTTTTAATCAGCTCTTCGACTGCCAGCTGACTGGTATCGTCCAATGATATTCTGCTCACTATCACTCAGCTGCAGCTCCTCTTTCTGTGTGATATTTTTCTTATTGTTTTTGTAATGATGTAACATTAGGACTGGGTTAGTGTTTCAGTGGAATCCTTGTTTCTGCTCAGAGGCTGAGATCTTAAAGATGCTTTTCCACCAAATCCATCATCATCCATCTGTGCTACTGTTTGTTATTAATGGTCAATTACAAACATCTCAAATAAAGACATTAAAAAAATTCTTGGTCTTAATGAGATAATACGTCGTTTCCAAATAATGAGTTTAATGTCAAAAAATCTCCAACAGATAAATATTTCAACATCACACAGAAAAGAAAGTTATAATCTTGAAGTAACACTGAAAAAGAGCAATCACCAGAATGAGTAAATACATAAAATGATAAAACACTTGTGCCGTCTTGCCTTGGGGCGTTTGTGCACATTCTGGTTTGATTGCATGCTGCTCTTTATTTCTTCCATCGATCTTTCTCTCCTTATCTTCTTCCTCCTCCACAACAAAAGAACCATCAGGACAAATCAGTCAGAGCTGTTTGCTCATTTGTGATGTGAGCCAAGGCAATAACACCTGAACACACTGCCGTGATTAAGATAATAGTAATGACAATAGTGTTTGTCTCAATAACTGAAGATGCCATCATCACCGCAGAGAGCGTCCCCGCGGCTTTATTACTCATATTTATTCACTTAAGGTGCTTGAAGAAGTCATGAATAGAGTTGTTTTGATTGTAATGAATTTATTATTGTGATGATTATGGTCATTACATGATGATCAGATGAAGAGCTGCAGTCTGAAATGACACAGAATTATGCAACATTTGAAGGGTTCATTTGTAGAAACAGTTCACTCCATTTAGAGTAAAGGAAAATCAGTCAAACTGCTGCTGGTTTATCCACTTGAAGAATCACTTTTATCTGTTTTTGCAAATGAGTTCCTCCTTTGAACCTTTTTACTGGTGAAGTTTGTTCAAATATTAAATAAAGGAAAAATGTCCTGTGTTGTCAAAAAAGCTCCTACTTTCCTGATCAATATTTAAATTGATCCATCTGAACCTTTCAGCAGAAACTTCACACTAAATCCACTTTGTTTCAGTCAGGGCTGTCAGCATTAACACATTAATCATGATCAATGAAAAGGCTGTGATTAATGTGTCATGATTTTTTAATCACGTGCTGCTATTTTGTCCCTTCGACGCACCCTTAGTCAAGCCGCAGTGGTGGTTTCCTGCTTCCTAGAAGAAAGACAACAACGCGCTTCTGAATGGCTTGTTTTTTTCTTTTTGATATTTGCCTCCCTCCTGAGTTCCAGACTAGAAGACAGATACCATTCTGTCGACTGTGCGTGCAGTAACAAGGAAGAGACGGGCAGAGCTCGCCGACTGCTAATTAGCTTAGCTCAAACACTGGTAGTCAATGGGAAGTGCTAGCCTGCCTCCACCTAAAGTCATCAGATAAACTTTCCAACAACTTGAAATGGTCCTGTGTGTTTGTTGTGACTTGTTTATTTACCACTTTGTTATTTTTAGACTCAGATTGGAACTTGGTTTAATTTTAGAATCATATACCTACCAAAAGTAAACTGCAGGGCACATGCACAAAACACCAGAGAATGCGCTTGTAAGTAGGTCAATAAAACAAAATGTCTGTTGAAAAATTAATATTACATATATTGCTAATCTGAGTGTTTGAGCTTAGCTAATTAGTGGTGGGCCCGTCTCTTTTTTCTTTTTCTTTTTTTTGCCTGTCTCTTCAGTGTCACTGCATCAGACTTACACAAGAGATGTACTCCAGTTGGCATTTGATTCTCAATCAAGTTACACTGCCAAGAATAGCTGTGTATTGTTAATATGGACTCAAAAACTGTTGTGAAATGAAAATTAATATAGTTTCAAACATGCAAAAAAAATAAATAAATAAATAAAAATTAATTACACGTGCAGTCATTAATTACATTCTCAGTTCATCCTGTTCAGATTCTACAACATCAAGGTCAGAGAGGTCAGAGTCTACTAATACTGTCCTCCTGACTTAAAAAACATCAAAAAGCATCTCTGACCTTCACTGCTACACCGCAGACCTTAACATCACAACCAGACTGGTTTTACAACAATGGCGATCTTTCAGTGCGCATGTAAATTTATGAGCTTAAATACTTAATATGAGCAGTAAATCTTGACAAAAGGGCAGTGAATATCTTGAAGTTACAGCCTGATTTTTACTAACGTAATCATTCAGCTATAAGCTGTAACTTAAAACTGGTATGTGTAAAACCTGCAGGAGTCGACAAACTGATTGTTGAGAGCTGATCTTTTTTTTTTCACGCTTTCTGTCTTTATCTTCTCTCGTCTATCTTTCTATCTTCAAACTGTAATTAGTTATCATCACTTTCAGCCCTGAAACTATCGACTGCGACAGAACTCCAATCAGACTCAGTCATACATCCATCTTTTTTATCAGCCGTCGACAGGCTGCGCAGCTCTGCCTCCGTACAGTTCCCTCAGTGTCAGTTTGAATGACAACTGACCAAACAGACCAGAACGTCACACGCTGATAGGATCATTGAGCCGAGCGAGTTGCACACTGAACGCCACTGATAGCAGGAGCGCTTCAGTTTTCCTTTTCTCTGCTGTCATTCCCTGAAGCTGCGGCCTGCAGGAGCATGAATAAGCACACAAACACCTGTTCTATTGTCTGTGTGGGATTTAGTGTTTGTATGCGATGACAGAACCTGACTTATACAGAAGGACACAATAACAACTTTGATGGGAGAACATGTTGTTTTGTATCTGTTCTGTGTTTCAAGGAAAATCTGTGGGAATGTAGTTGATTCATCCAAAATCTTGATATAAGACAAGAACATAGAAGCCTCTCTTCTCTGTGCATTCAGCAGGGTGTTAGATACCCGCTTCAATGGAAGTGATAGGGAGACGCCTTCTAAAGCCTCAAACACACGTCCAAAAACCTCCAATACGCTCCATCTACATGTTGTCACGGTGCACATTCACCACGCCATGGAGACATTGTCATTGTGGAAGGAAAAACAGAGAAAGTAGTTGTCTGGGTGTTTTCTTGAACATGCATAAGTGCTCACATGGAGTGGATGACTAGCCACCTACAAAATGCACAGAGAAAGTGAAGGCGTCTATGTTTTTGTCTTACTTTGAGATTTTGGATGAATCGGCGACATTCCCAAAAAAGAGCAGTTTTTCCTCTAACATTCAATTGGATTTGTCAACATGTGAGCTAAATTAGCTTTGAGGATTAGCATAGTTTTGTAACAACAGGGAGACGCTAGCTTCTACCAAAGGAAATAAACAGTAAGACTGCATTCAGACCAAATCAGGTGATCTGACAAAAATGCTGTTTTTTTTCTTTAATTTTAATGGGGCTCATCTGTTTTGGCTGTGGCGGTCCCAAGTTAAAGCTGGCTCAGCTTTAGTGGAAACGCCTCCCTATGCCACTGCAGCAGCCAGTCACGTAAAGGGGTTGTCTTCCTGCGATGGACCACCACCCTTGGATTAGAGGAGGAATAGAGGACACAACATAACAATGGGTCCTGTTATGTTAACTGAGTGACACTCCCACCGCCGGACAAACCTGCAATGTTTTGCAGGATCACCTGATTTGGTCTGAATGCAACCTAACTCCAAAACTTTACTTACAAACTGTATATTGTTAGCTTGTCAAAAAAAAAAAAAAAAAAATTGATTGGAAAGTTGGAAAGCTTGCACAGCTTCACAGGATTTTTAAAATTCTCTTTGCAAAGGTCCAGAGTTCAGGATTTAGTGGCATCTACTGGTGAGGTTGCAGATTGCGACCAACTGAATTTCTCTCCACTCACTTTTCTCTCTCAAGGGTGTGGGAGGCGTCTATCGTTTAGGGGAAACCACGCCCACCTCCGTAAAATTAAAGCCTCAACAGTTGTGTTTCCATGGAAACTGATTCTTTTAAATGTAAACAGTGCAATGAGAAATGGAACTGTAAACAGCTAATGAAGGCGATGTCACAGGAATTTTAGGGTTGATAAAAGACAGTTGGCTTTTCACATGCAAGTTTTCATCTTAAATTTCATTTTTGCTCGTTGTTTATTGTTTGTCATTGTTTACTGTGTCCCAGCTGTCGTCGGCGCTGATGTTTGACGCAGTTCATGTGGTTGTGAGCGCCGTGCGGGAACTGAACCGCAGTCAGGAGATCGGAGTGAAGCCACTGAGCTGCACTTCCCCGCTCATCTGGCAGCATGGAACGAGCCTCATGAACTACCTTCGCATGGTACACACACACACACACACGCACGCACGCAAACATACAAATACACAAACACTCTTGTCACTCTGTCTCTCTAATTTAAGGATAAATAAAATATTTAATTAGAAAGCTTCAGTTGCAAACAATGTCATTCATGACTCTTCGTGTCCTGAATTTGAAACCTTGAATTTTTTTTTAACTCAGTGAGCCTTGAAAAGCTGCTTTTATGTGCAAGAAAACCAGTAAAAGAGGAAACCTTTGTGGCACACAATATGTGTGTTCAGAAGGCAGCTTTCAATGGAATGAATGGGGCCCATGATGAGTCCTGTATCAGCACTCAGGGTCAGACTTCAACTCATCATTCCAGGTATCTGAGATGAATATCAATTTCGTGATCTTATTTATCATATGAAGCTAGATCTAGACTCTTGTGACTGGCTTAGCACAAAGACATGGAAGCAGACTGATGACGCAGTCTCACTCCCAAACTGTTGCTCCAGTGTGAAATTCCTAATGTGGTTGTGCTGTGAGTAATCCTCTTACAGTCAGTAAGTGGGGTTAGAATGAACCAGATGATATGAATATGCATAATGAGTGTTGTCATCTGTCGAGAACAAAGGTTCAAGTAGCTTAACATTGTTGTGGATCCTTTTGAAGCTCGTTCACATCCTGCCGTCTCCAGCTGGTTTCTTTTGACCATCACAACCAAATTTCTTAAACAACTGGACAATAACAATCGAGGACAGAATAGTTTGACTGGATGATTTTGATGGTTTTTAGCAGGATTATCTCCTGTTTTTACTCGGATATTTTTTACTCTCTCTATCTCCTTTCTTTTTTTACTTCCAAGATCATTTCATGTCTTCTCATTCTCCTCTTCTTGTTTCTGTCCATCTGCCACTTCTTGTTTCTTCCGTCTACTGAGGATGCCTCCCTCCCTCTCTCCCTCCATATTGTTTTTGTTGCTCTCAGTGCATCACTTCATCATCTCTGCACTGTTTTTGGCAGCAACCAGAGACCTTTCTCTCTCCTTCCTCCTGCTCTCTCTCTCCTGCCACCGAGCTTTGTGGATGTAATTCATCCTGACTCATGCAGATACACAAACACACACACACACACACACACACACACACAAATAGAGACAGCACACATTCATTCATACTGTACGTGCACTCGATTTGTACATTACTCACATAAATTCAGGCACAAAATTCATGCTTGACTGCACATGTATCACAAGCCTCACACTTATTTGCACATTCCTGCAGACACACACACGCACACACACTCTCTCTCACACACACACAGCAGCTCTGTCACTGATCTGATGAACTGTCTTTCTGTCTGCTCTGAATCTTATCATTTATTCCATAAATACTTTCGTTTTTTCTCTGAGCTCAACACAAACACAGCGATTAGCTCCTGTAGCTGACTGCTTATAGGTCACCTTGCTTCTCGCTCACTTAACAACATGTTTTCATCTCCATCTCTCTGTTGTCCCATCAGGTGGAGTATGATGGTTTGACGGGTCACATTGAGTTCAACAGCAAAGGCCAGAGGACCAATTACACCTTGAAGATCCTGGAGAAACACCCAGGGGGCCATAAAGAGGTCAGAGGTCAAATGGGATAAAGTGGGAGGCAGACAGGCCAGAGTTTAAAGGGTAGATGCAGTGTTTTGTTTTGTTTTTTCGGGTTTTTCTAATCCTAACAATCAAATTTTGGAGTCTTCTAAAAACACTCAGACACCTGACCTGATGTTTTGGCTGCATGCTCAGGGATGAAAGGCGAGAGCATCAGCATCAGCCCCATCACCTACATCACAGCCTTTTGCTTCCAGCTGACTGAGACTTTCTCTTAAACACACCCAGGAAAGAGCTCAGCTGGAGCTTTTCCATTAGCATTCAGCTGCATCATCTTTCCTTCATGTTCAGATTACAGCTGGTGCCAGTCGTCAGGTTTGTGTCCGCTGGGCGCAGCATCACAGTAAGCAGTTCTCTCATTCATCCGTCAATAAAATCGATGCAAACAGACTTTACCCATGTGACTCCAGTGACATTTTATGACCTCAAAGGACCATTAAAAGGTCAGAGGTCAACTGAGTTCACCACAGGGTTAAATAGGCTCACAGTGTGGACTGTGCTGGATTTAAATAACAACTTTAATAGAGTGATAGACTTTGCCTGCTTGACATTTTCAACAACCCACATTTGAGTTTGGAAACACTCATTAATTGTCAGAAGTTAATTTCCATTTTGCTTTAACCCTTTTGATTAAGGGTCCAGGAGCAATTTACAATGACGAAGTAAGACTGATAAGACCAGAGATTAAACCACAGTGCACATGCCTGTATGAAACATTTTTAAAGTAGATCTGTATTAGGAGGCTGTTGGAAGCCTGTTATCAAACAAATTACGAATACTCGGCTCTTTCTAGCAGCTTTAGATGTTAAGATTAAGATTAGGATATCATGCTGGTATTGGTCTATTTAATATAATCCACTGAGTGGCACAGCTCAGTTGGGTTTGTATGGTACAGGATGCATCTTTTTTCATTTCCGCTGTCAAAAGGGTGCTAAATAACCGCATGGTGCCATACCTATTTCGGTCACCCTTTCATTGGGGTACCAAGCGTCCCAAAAGGTCCCAAGAGGGAGGAGCAACACACACCGCAGTCTGTTCACTGCAAGCAGGCAAAAAACTGTTTTTAAGCGTTGTCATGTAACTGTTAATGTATCACTAAAGTGAGTTTGGTGCATTTTTAGGTTACCATGTATATTCCAGATATGTAGTCAGTTTATCCCGATAGTGCTTGTTTTAAATCTGTCACAAAGCTTTCAGACCTGTGAGGAGCTGCAGCCCGCGGTGAGACCTGCCGGTCTGCTCACTGCAGCAGCCCGGCTCGTTAAGCTGTCACTCCACAGAGAAAGTTAACTGATTAACTGATGATCTGTGCCGAGATTAAATGCCATCTGTTATGTTTCTGTAACATTTTAAAGCATGATACTACAATGAAAGGATGCTTTGCTGCCTTTTCACATTGATTCCTTTCCAAAAATTTAACATTACTTGTGGAAAAAAGGTCATTTCATCCACTGAGCCGCCCAGCTGCTTTTTTAAAGGTGAAATGTTTTCTTACATGTTGTTAAATGCACGAGTTATGCAATGAATTAATCAGCCCACCTTAAATGCCAAAAAGACAACTTGAAGAAGTTTTAAGAGGATTTATTTGTCACACTCACATTCAGGAAAATGACCCAACAAACAAATCTGAAAGGAGAAAAGAGGAATAGGAGTCTCTGGTTTTGGGGACGGAGGGAGCATAGGCTACCTACTTATCAACTTATTTGGGCAAAGTCAAAATGACAAGTCGTTTAGTAAAATCTACCTTTCAGGTAAATCATCACATGTTGCTGGCTGGAGCAGCATATGATGTGAGATCTAGGGTGCAAAGTAAGAAAATATAGTTATTTCCAAGAATTTTTTAAAAAGAAAAGTTCTACTTGTTTTCTTATATTTGGCCTTGAAAGTAACAAACGTAAAAGCCAGTTTAGTGGCACCATTTATTAACCAGAAAATAATGAAAACATTTTGGAGATTAGATCACTTTCGCTGAATGGCGAAAAGAAATAGTCCTTCTATTGAAGTCATGGTGGAGAAAAATTGGATTTTTAGGGGGTAAACAAGGAAGCAAAGAAGACAGATGGGAAGGGGCGGACATGATTTAAGGGAGGAGGGGATAGAATTCACCCAGCACAGATGAGTTTTCACAGGTGATGGGAGTCTAGGAAGGAGTGGCCGCTGCACTTCATCAGCCTGTCCCCTGGGTGACATCACAGCATCCTAACGGCTAATAAATAAACAAACAAAAGGTTTAGTCGAGGCCATGAGGTCAGGCAATGTGATGGCATCAGCAGATGGGTGTTCATGTGCCACACGACGTATTTATGACCTCATTTAACCTGCTGAATGAGCCGGAAGGAGCCAGAGCCTCCTCCATTGATTTTAGCATCGATTGAAAAACGGAATATTATTCGTCTTCCTCTCTCAGTCCGTTTCTCTCTGCTTCTCATAAACACACTTTTTTTTAAAAGATTTTAGTCTTTGCATTTTTATTTCCTCTTCTCCTTCTGGTTTTTATTTGACCTCCACTTCAGTCTTTGTTTCAAAAGAATAGAAAGGACATTTAGGACATTTTAAATCACACAATACAGACACACTGTGTGCAGATTCATTCTTTGAAGAGGTGTCCTGTCTGTTAAAGCCCGAGAGTACTCGTGTCTTCAGGTGTTCCTTGTCAGATCCTACAAGCGTTTTCATTGTCACAGGTTCTCCTTTGGTTTCCGTTCTTTGTCTGCACTGGGGACGAATTCCAGGACTCTGAACATCTTTCCTCTTCTTCCTTTCATCTTAACCTCCTTGTCTTCTTCTCTTTGTCCTGGACGTTCAGATTGGCACCTGGTACTCCAACAACACGTTGGCCATGAACTCCACTTCGTTGGACCTCAACGCCTCGGAGACAGTGGCTAACAAGACACTAATTGTCACCACAATACTGGTAAGAAATCTGTCATGTGATCTCGCTGCGTAAGCTTTCACTGGTTGGTGTGAATCAGCTGCTGCACGTCGTCACTTCCCTCCTGACAGGAAAACCCGTACGTGATGCGTAAGTCCAACTACCAGGACTTCCAAGGTAATGACCAGTACGAGGGTTTCTGCGTGGACATGCTGCGCGAGCTGGCGGACATCTTGAAGTTCTCCTTTAAGATCAAGCTGGTGGACGACGGGCTGTACGGAGCCCCGGAGCCTAACGGCATCTGGACCGGCATGGTGGGAGAGCTGATCAACAGGGTGAGTGGAGAAAAAAGTCATTTATATAATAATGATGTCAGACACTTAGCTCAAATTAAGGGTCTTAGATGTTTCATTTGTTGCTATGAAAAACAAAATCTCCTGAATCACTTTTGTGTTAAATTGGTTGTCATCAGAACAATGTTGTCAAAAAAAGGAAGCATTTTGTAATTCAGCTGGACTGAAAGAACACTAGACTTCTGCTCCTCCCCTTTTCTCTGTATTCAGACCATGACGGACACTTTTTGGCCAATCACAGGTCATTTCAGAGAGCTCCTGTTCCTATTGGCTGCTCTTCACTGTGCTTCTTAGCAACAGGTGACATCGCTACAAGTTGATTGGCCTTTGACCATTTTACACCTCCGCAACTTTCCCTGCAGCTTTTTGGTCTCGTTGTGAATCTTTGGTGCAGATTGGACTCAAGCGAGAGAGTGACAACAAATGAAATAAAACACGAACTGAAGCAAAAACAGCGAGGGGAGGGTGCGTCGGTACAAGCTAATTGGCTCACCGTGCTCTGACTCGCCTCTGCCAACAGCAGAGTGTCTGCATGCCACATCGTCAGTCGGCTCGAGCTCGAGCTGAGACGGAGCAGTTTACTCCGCTGCAACTTTCCCTGCAACCGTTTGGTCTCAGTTCAAACTGGACTTAAAAGAGAGAGAGACAACAAACGGAATAAAATACGAGACGGAGCAAACCGCTACAGCAGATTTGCTTCCCAACGAGTCTTATGCTCCAGCTAACATTAGCTTGCTAGCAGAAGTTATCTGCTGCAACTTTAAATTACAGAACTCTGTTACATAAAACTAGTTTCTCTCCAACACTGCCTGTAGCTTTAATCACACAAACATACAGTAAAAGGGTCATCTGAACTTGGTCATTTCTAAAATCGAAAGTAATGAAAATAGATGTTTTTGGACACACCAGCTGAGTTCCACTCATTTAAAAAGTTTTGAAAATTATTGCAGACATAATTAGATAAAGAAAAAAACAAGTAATCATAACTGTACGTTCACTTTGATGACTCAGCAGCAAGCCAAACTGAACTGAAATAAACTGAAAGCTCTGGCTGCTGCTGGTAGAGAGGACGTCTTAAAGCTGCTGCGTGATTCAAAAAATGGTTTCTTTACATTCCAAAAAGCTTTAGAAGTAATAAAAACATACTGGAAGAGCACAAGCACACACACACACACACACACACACACTCTCACACATACACACGCTCGCAGACACTTCTCCTTATCATCTTACTTTCTCTCGCAGCTTTGTCGCAGGCAATTCTCTGCACGGCTTTAATTAGACTCAACTCGACTTAAAATGAGCCACTTTCCCTGAGAAAACAACTAACGGGGGATATTTGGGCTTCAGCGGAGCCACTTAAAACCTCCTCAGCATCTCTGTGTGTCTGCGCTGCTCAGGGCCGAGCAGCTTTCCAACGCTCCACCACTTGTGTAATTGGCTGACTCTTGCGCTGCAGTTAAGGGTGCCATCACTGTCAGCGGCTCACTCCTCTCGCGCCCGCTCACCTGTTACCATAACAACTAACGCAGGAGCAATTTTAGCACAAATGCAGGCATTAAGAAGCGTGTGTGTGCCCGCTTGGTTGGAGTCAATATGCGGCTTTAATGTGTGGCCACTTGGAGTTCATGAATCCTGTAAAAACATGTTAGATTCAGTTTGTCTTGAGGTAAAACTAGTGAGTCTCCTTCTGTCCAAACATGACTGAAATGTCTTAAAATAAACACACACAACAATGTCCATGAAAAAGTTTATGCTTCTTCCTCTGGTACCTTTAGGTTGTGTGTTTCTATCATGTTTATACTTGAATTGATTCAAACTCTCATAGTTACTTTTAGTGGTGTGTTTATTGGTGGAGCAGGTTGTCCACTCGTCAAAAGGTCACGGGTTTGATCCTCCTCTACTTCAGTCTGCATGTCAAAGTGTCCGCGGGCAAGAAACTGAATTGGAAAGAATTTTCATTCTGAACAAGAGAGATGGTTTATGCCAATCGTTATTCCGACCAGTGTCCGTGTACACACTTGTTTCTACCGTGTATCCCTGGTTGGGGTAAAATTATCCTTGCTGCTCACTGATGCCATACATTTTCAAAACGGGGCAGCTCATGCTGTATTCCTGTTTGCTTTACTGTGAAGTGTATTGGTGCCATGATGGCTTTAACATCTGCATTATAACCATGGGTAACGCAGGACAGCAGGAACTTCCTGGTTCTTGTTGCTGAGTGGACACTCCACTTATGATAGTTTGTCCAAATACTTTGAGCCTCTGAAAATGGGGAGAACTTATATAGAAATGTCTGAAATTCCTAAATGTTCAAAGGAACTCTATCAATTGGAGTGTCCGAGCTTGAAGCTCATGCCGGGATAACAGTGTCCCTCCTCGGCAGCAAGAGGCAGGAAGGTCCTGCTGTCTGCAGCTCACATTTCTCATAGTGTTAATACTTACGTCCAAACTATGGCAAGCAATAAACTTCACAGGAGAGTATATTTAGACTGGGAGTACGCCATGAGCTTCCACGTGTCAGATAACACATTTATCGTTGTTTATAAATGAGCAGCATTCACTGCTGAAGGCATGCAGCGACAGCGGTGTTTGTTTACAACACAGGCGGAGGTAAAGCTTTTTCTTCTTCTGTTATTGTCATTATTTCCTGAAAATCAGACAACTCTGTGCACGTCAGAGTGGTTTATTCTGACCAAGCACTTGAAGCATGTACACACATCATGATCAGATCACTTTTTTTAGCGTCCACGTTAACAGTGAAGTTGGAATCTGTAGCCACTGAGGATTTTGATCAGATTAAAGAAACTTTGCACATGTAAACACAGTTAGTGCGAGAGTGTGTGTGTGTGTGTGTTTCTGATGGGCTGACACCTCTGCCATCAGTGTAAGAATGTGTGTGTAAATGTGAGAATGTTGGAATGCAGTGTAAAGCACTTTAAGTGGTCGATTAAAAAGGCGCTTTATTAATGCAGTCATCACCATTTATCTTGTATATGTGTGTGTGTGTGTATATGTGTGTGTGTGTGTGTGTGTGTGTGTGTGTGTGTGTGTGTGTGTGTCACA
>JAPZDX010000008.1:541077-551092 GCA_029783625.1 Naso annulatus | reverse complement strand
TTAAAGAGATATCTGTGTGTGTGTGTGTGTGTGTGTGTGTGTGTGTGTGTGTGTTGGTTCGTGCTCCTCTCATTTGTTTAAAGTTGGCAGGAATTAGTTGGCAAACAGTTGATATCACGTATTACTGCAGCATTCAGTCAACATTTGAGTTAGATGACAGTTGTGAGACTGTAAAATTAACACACAAAACACACTGCATGAGCAGCACACACACACACACACACACCAAAGTGAAATATTACAGTTACTCTGTGACTCTCAAAGTAACTAAGTAAACAACACAATTATTTCCAGAGTATAAAAAGCCTAATGCACATTTTAAACACACACACACACACGCAGACAGCATCTGTGTAAATAGCTTGTGAGCACTTTAAGATGATAATCTTTTTAATTGCTCGAGCTGTTGACTTACACACGCACACACACACATTAGTGAAGTGCCACTGTGTGTATCAGTTCTTGCCCCGCAGTGTCGAACAGTGTAAATTTATGTCTGCTGTTGCTCCCAATTCATTAGTGCTCAAAATATTATCACTGCGCTATTCACTCCATCTGATGCACAACAAATTATTACAGCGTCTACAAGGAGCTCTGACATCATCACCACAGAGACACCAGCTGTGTTCAAGGAACAGGAAGTGAAACAAATAAACCTCTTCGAGCACAACAGGTTAAGAAGCTCTGCAGGTTTTTGTTGCCGTCTGATACGCGTGTTCATCGAGTCCAGAAGTGACAAGACTTGTGACAAGAGGTCGTCTTTTTTTTCGCACATTTTGGCTCAGCGTCTTCTACATTTCATTAGTTAAAATGATTTCTTATCCAAGACTTGTTTGGTTCAGTATTATGAGGAAAACTATCTCTTGAAGCAGATTTAACTTAGAGACCAAAGGTTCTTTGAGAGGAGAAAAAACACTTAAAAACAAACTTTAAAAACATGGAGGTGGTTTGGATTCCTGCATGTTAGTCTTTTTATCCACGTTTCTACATGAGACGTTTCTGTGGCAGATTCAAATCAGATTTTAGCCGCTGGCCCGGTATCACATGGTGCTTTTCAAATGAGCCAAAAGCAGAAACAGAGCTGATTGCCTCCATTACAGCTCCAGTCATCTGCCCTAATTGGGTTCAGTCTGGGAGTCCCTTCACTCTCTTTACGTCGGTGGGGGGGGTCATAAACAGCAGGGAGGGGGAGTGATTAAATGGGTCGATGGGAAGCGTCTCACCAGGGAACATCGACAGTTAAACAGTTTATCTCGTTTTATTTGAATCGCAGGTTTCAAGCTGAGAAAATGTGACAAGCGGAGGGAGTGGATGTCCGAGAGTCACTTTCCAAACCACTCGGCTGTCACTCAGAGAGAGACGGTCGTGTTTCTGATGCTGAGCTGGAGTTTCTGAGACGCTGACAGCTCTGTGTGTGCCGTCAGGGTAGATGGTCATTATCACAATTGACTGCCGCCAGCTGGAGACTTCAGACTTTCCACTGTGTTAAACTTCAAGTTTTCTACTTGAATTTAAAGTTCACATGGTTTTAGTGTTTTGGTCCCCGTCAACAAACACAAAGGGATGGAAACATGAACATCAACATGCAAAATCATAATTTTTAAGTTCACCTTCAGTTTTTGTATTTGTAGGCTTACACATCATCATAACATCAGATAATAGAAATAAAACAGTCAACCACTTGGTCAAGATGAAGATGCTGAAACTGCATGAACTATTAGCAAAAAGTTCTTTCCAAATGTATGAACATTTGCTGTCAGAGAAAAACTTTGGCACTTAAGATTTTAAACCCAGTTCAGCAGCGTTAAATTTCCCTGTTAACCTTTCATCTATTTTTTTAATTTTGGAAGCAGTCCTCTTTTACTTTAGAAAAAAAAAAAAAAAAAAACAACAGAAGGATTTTGTTTGTGTGTGTTTCAGGGTCGTAAACCAGGTTACTTCTCCTTCCTGGATCCGTTCTCTCCGGCTGTCTGGCTCTTCATGCTGCTGGCTTACCTCGCCGTCAGCTGCGTCCTCTTCCTCGCCGCCAGGTAACACACCCGCCTCTGTGTGTGAATATGTGTGGAATTCAACGCTAGTCATTACAGCTATTAGCAGCAGGGTGTTAGAGAAATGTTGTCATTCTTTAAAGGGATAGTTCAAAATTTTAAAGTGATCTGGTTAACTGTCTAAACTTACCCACTGAAAAAGGAAAACTGGACTTGTCTTGGTTGTTCGCTAACGCTAAGGTTATCTAACCATTCCTCATTTGTTTGTAGAACACAAGGCTCATCATCATGGATGCTTTTCAATAAATGCCCACAAAAACTTTACAGTTACACAGAATGTGAGTTAAGGTCTGATTTTACCCCAAAATCAAACTTGCTACGCCATACCCATGTTTCTCCAACATTAGTTAAATTGTGATAAAAATATTTCAGACTTTTTGTTGAATCTATTTGTGCAGTCGATCACAAACAGCTCTTTCCCGTTTTAGATGTATTTTTGTGTGTTTGGCAGCACAAAAACTGTGCGCTAAAGCTGCCGCTCACTGTCTTTCTGCCGCTCAGTGGGTGTATCCACGGTGACTGATTCTTATTTGGAGCTCTCACAGTTTGTGTGCACGTATGCACGTGAACGCAGCTCCCATCTCAGAGGCTACAGGCCGCAAAGAACAATGAGGCCAAAAACATGGAGTCAGTGACATTTTTCAAAACAGCTCGGCACGCTGAGGTTTCAGGACACTTGGATTACCTCAGACAAGCAGTATTTAGGCATTTTATGGTTTTATAATATTTTTATTTCGTAGTCACCATTCACTACAATTGTTCGGGAGATGATGCCTTTTTCCTGCGAAATTCCAGAAGAGTTTTGTGGACAAAAAAACTTTACCTGACCTTTCATTTGCATGAGGGTGAGGAGGCAATGACTGAAATTTTATTTTTGGGTGAACTATCCCTTTAACTAAAATAACATGCATGTGACAGTTGTTCTAATGTGTATTTTAATCTTAGTGAGTGCAGGTCTCTCTGCCACTATACTCTCATTCTTTATGCCTGCAATTTCCTCGTTCACACAAACTCAGGCTGCTTTACTCTCCAGTCGAGCATATAAACACAGTCATTATGTTGTTCAGCCCGTGTATGAATTTTTCTCTGTGTAAGTCAACACTTACTCTGTCTAAGACAGGTGGGACAGCACATTTAACATCCCTGCTGTTTGTTAGTGTGAAAAATGGTGCCGTTAGCAGTGAAGCAGAGGAGCTCTGTGAAAGCTCTCTGATAGCGGAGTCATTTTACTAATAGTAGAACAAGACCAATATGTCAAAACCTGCATAAGCCTGACAGAAAATATATCATGTCAGAAAGTGGTTCCCGTGTTTGCCTCTTCTAGGCTCAGCCCCTACGAGTGGTACAACCCTCACCCATGCCTGCGGGAGCGGCGGGACATCCTGGAGAACCAGTACACGCTGGGGAACAGCCTGTGGTTCCCGGTGGGCGGCTTCATGCAGCAGGGCTCAGAGATCATGCCCCGGGCTTTATCCACCCGCTGCGTCAGCGGAGTCTGGTAAGTACTTCCTCCAGCAGCAGCAGCACTGGTTGAGGAGAACCAATTCATTAAAACGACTCCCAGCTCCAAACAGCATTTCCCATCCAAGAGACTGAGTGAATTTTGGCAGTTCAGCTAATTGGCCTGAGAGCTGTTGTCATTTGGCTCCTTTTAGCCACTTCCTGTCTGTGTGAAATGAGATTTCTGTCATGGCGTCACTGTAAACAAACACTGATCTAAGCTCAACATGGACGGTGATTGTGTGTAAGACCAGCTGTGCATGCGCTGCAAAACCAAAATGGACAAAGAACACGGTCTAAAACAGAACTACACGTTTCGTGGTGTCTGCAGCTGTCCGTGTACGTGTCCTCCACTGTTAAAGAGTGTGAAGAGACTGAAGTTTTCTTCCTATCACTGACCTGCAGGCCTGTGAACGTTGGTGCTTAAATTATAATGTTACAATAATTAACAGTGCGACAGCGTTTTAGTCACCTTGCCTTCAACTCTGCAGTTATGATACATGGATGTTATTGTACGAGGTCAGCAGACAGCATGATTACATGACATTAGAGAAAATCAGTTTCTGTGTGTTAGTCCGGCTAAAACTGGACTTAACAAATGCATGTAAACATGTTAGTCCGACTAAAATCCTACTAAAATGAATTTCTCAAAGTCGAGCTAACACACCCAGATAATGCAACAGGAAGTCAAATTACTCCTGCATGTTTATGCCTCAACTGAACCGGACTGGCCTAAGAATTCTGCACATGATCGATGATTCACACAGCGGTCTTTGACCCGGTACTCGAACAGCACACTGGGAGAAGGACAGTAGTCCAATTAAATGGCCTAATAGAGCTCCAACCGTAGCTAAACTTAACTGTGCATGTAAACGGTTGACCAAACAAAGTACAATGTCAGTTGCTGACAGTTTAACACCAAAAAGTTCAGACAGACAAAACTAAATAACAGGCTTTGGTTGATATCGAATATCATCGACTATCACAATATTTACTGTTATATGCATAATTTTTCACAATTTTGAATATGAAACAGCTGTTACAGCACCTTCAGACTTTTATTTTGAAGCAAAAACGCACGCAGAGCTGCTGTGGTGGGCGAGGCAATGCCATGGCTGTTTGACTTTGGAGATGTTATCACAGGTTAACTGGCATGATGTAGGCATGCATGCAGGACTTAGTTCAGAAGAAGAATTTCAGCTCGCCAGTTTGGCAACAAAGTGTTCAGAGGGTTTGTTGTATGTGTTGGTGCAAATCAAGTACGAGTCAAGAAGAAAACAGCATCATACTACAGCATCATACTACATGTATAATCATTCTCAGCATCAGGAGACAGGACATGATTAAAAATTGTCATTTTGTCTTTGATCTCACAGAAACTCAGCATTTAGATTTTAAACAGGTTAATGTCTGCAGCAAGCTTTTGTGAATTTTTAATGTCTCATCTGAGCTTATTTACTCACTTTCTGTTTTTATTGTTTTTCTTGGTCCCTGATTTGTTACAATTTACTTTTTTTATTCAGTATATTAGCTTTTCCTTTCATGGAAAGCACTTCTATGTTTACTCTGCACAAACAAACTAAATGGAAGAAGTCTGTCGTGTCGCAGCTGCTTGTCTGCATATTAAAACCGAGAGTGTCCTTCACTTTGCTGTCCTCTCCGTCCATCCTCCTCGGGAACATTAGCTGAAGGTGAACAGATGGTAAACTGGATCTCATGTGAAACTGATGAAGTCACTTCCTCTTGTTACCCCCCCCTCTCTCAGGTCCTCTGTCCTGATCAAACCACCACTTTTCTGCACAAAGGCATACACATAAATTTCATCTGAAGATGATAAACTTCAGTTTCACATCATTTTTGCTTTAGTTGAATGATTCTTTGTGGTGGGGTTTTGTATTTTTGGTAATGTTTTATTTGTACGGGTTATTTCTTCATAAATGCTTTGAAAGCTTCCTGCAAAGTGCTGCATAATTGTGTTAAAATGGAAGGTAAAAGGTATTTTCCGTTTTTACGGGGTAGTTATTTAGTAATTATGGCTCCATTAAATCTTTTTTCCAATATTCTCTCGATCATAAAAAACTGATTGTCTCCTGTAGCGCCTTTTAGCAGCTCAAAGAAGAAGATGTTTGTTTTTTTTGTTTGTTTTAGTTCAAAATTCATGCTTTTTCTTTCTTTTTTGCTGCATTATGGTTGATAATTGTTTGAATATTCAGTCTTTTTGCTTATTTTTTTTGTTGATTACATTTTCATTGTTACTGCAGACTCCTTTTTTCTCTTGTTTAATTTTTTTTGTCACTCTCTCAGTTTAGATTTCAAGGCCTCAGTTGGTTCAACAACCACTGCAAGGTTAACTTTAAACTGTGATTAGTTTAATGACCTTGTCTGCGACAAAAACACTTTTCAAAACTAAACCTGCGTCCCCCTGCTGGTTGTCGAGACTGAGACCCCGTTCAGACGGCTGAAGTTTCCACCTCAAATGAAACACTTTTGTTGTGGATCGGCCTTCCTTTTACATGACAACGGCATGCTGCACCCTTGAAAACGCAAACTTTGAAACCGGGTTCCAGAGTACAATCTTTTGAAACCACAACATTTGATCTGGCTGTGTAAACTTGCAAACTGCAAAGCCTGTGAACGCGGTGACTATATTAATGTTAATGCTAACATATGTCAATGCGTTCCGCAGTAACCACTACAACTGATTAAACACTCCTGAGTGTACTGACAGCAGGTGGAATATGACGACAGTCTATTGAGGCAAATTGGAGTACTTGTAGAATCATTTTAAAAGTCAAACTACGGCTGAATTTCTTTCATTTGTGGCTGCGTAGGGCTTAGCAGCACCAGGACGTAAACAACTTTAGGCAGCACCTGACTACTGGTCTGGCACGCATACTACAGCACTTTCGGTTGTTCATGTAAACACAGATTTTTATTTAAAGGCACAAAGGAAAGTTTTTTTCATTTTCGGTAGGACTGCTCTCATCTAATTGCGGTCTGAAATGATTGAAATTTTGTCCCTCTCATCCCCCCACCCCTCTCCCTCATTCCCAGTAGCTGCTGTCAAACAGATGGTGGAGTGATATTGGAGCAGCCATCAGCATCTTTTCTCTGACAGCTCTCAGCCTCGCCAGACACTTAGCACCATAAAAACTCATGATGGCTGTGGCACAAACTGCAACACACTGATTTCTGTCAGTCTGTCTGGCTTGTTGACTGGCAAGCTGTCGAGACTGAGGGGGGCCAAACTTCAGCAGCACTTTTTTCTTCATGTTGACTTCTAGAGGTTCCTCAAGCATCATTGCAATGAACATTTAAAGATGACATATTATAGGCTACCCATTTTCAGGTCTTTTATTTTGATTTTGAACTCCTATAAAGCAGCTAAACACAACTGACTGAGCAGAAAAGAAACAGTAAAGAAAACTGTGACTCGTGCCCTCTGTCCTCCTTGTATTTTCTGCATTCTCTCAAAATAGTCTATGTTGGCCCCCGCCCCGTGCACACTCGGCAGCATCCATACTAATGCATTCAAATAAACACCTGCTTCACAGGTGTCTGGTTAGCATACATTAATTGCACCTTTCAGCCACTCACAATTTTAAAAACGTTCAGCAGTAATTGTAATATCTAAAGAAGAGAGATGCATTATTTCTCTCCTCACCACTGCTTAATCTTCCCCTTCCTGTCTCCATCTTTGTCTCCTCCTCCCTCCCACTCTGTTTGCCTCCATCTCTCTCTTCCAAATTCCTTGCTCATCACTTCCGTCTCATTTCCTCTGCTGTGGAGGTGTCCTGCTCCTCTCGGCTGCAGCCAGAGTTCATGTTTAGGTTGATGATTTTTACCTGACGTTTCCTGCAGTGCTCTCCATCTGTCTCTCTGCTGTTTTCACAGCTCTTAATGAAAAGAGAGGAGGAAAAGGGTGTGAGGGTTTGAAAGTCTCTCAGGGTAAAATAAGGGTAAAGCTATTCATTTTCTCTGTTCCTCTCAGGTGGGCATTCACCCTCATCATTATTTCGTCCTACACGGCTAACCTGGCGGCGTTTCTGACTGTCCAGAGGATGGAGGTTCCCATCGAGTCTCCAGACGATCTGGCCGATCAAACCAACATCCAGTACGGGACCATCCATGGAGGATCCACCATGACTTTCTTCATGGTGAGACTGATTTTAAGAAGATTCTTTTCATTTTGTAATGTCATTTTGTTGTGACATAATATTTTTGAGGAATCACTATGTCATTTCCTCCCTCACTCTCTCTCACTCCCCACCCAGAACTCGCGGTACCAGACGTACCAGCGGATGTGGAACTACATGTACTCCAAGCAGCCCAGTGTGTTCGTGAAGAGCACCGAGGAAGGCATCGCCCGGGTCCTCAACTCCAAGTATGCCTTCCTGATGGAGAGCACCATGAACGAGTACTACCGCAGCCTCAACTGCAACCTCACACAGATCGGAGGACTGCTGGACACCAAAGGATACGGCATCGGCATGCCTCTGGGTGAGTGAGGCAGGAACCTGATTCAGCAGCTGTTGATGCTTAAGAAGGTTTGTTTATGGGACAGCCAGAGAGTCACATGCTCATCTAATCCCTCACTGATTGGTCCAGTATGTACCAGACTGGCCTGAATCAACTTTCAACTGATGTTTTCCAAACTTAAAATAGAAAATTATATGCTTTCTTGCAGAGAGTAAATGAGAGGACTGATGCTTCTCTCTTGTCTGTCAGTTCAGGATTAAAGGGATAGTTCACCCAGAAATGGAAATTCAGTCATTATCTACTCACCCTCATGCCGATGGAAGGTCAGGTGAAGTTTTTTAGTCCATAAAACTCTGCTGGACTTTCACAGAAAAAAGGTGTTGAAGTCATGTCCCACACAATTGAAGTGAATGGTGACTAGGATTTAAACTTAAATAAAATGCATAATAAAACCACAACATGCCTCCATGCTGCTCGTCTGAAGTAATCCTAGTGTCCTGAAGCCTCGACACGCTAAGTTTTTTGGAAAAACGATGACTCCATGTTTATAGCCTCATTGATAACTGTAGCCTGTTTGAAACTTGGTTGCCATTCACTTTAATTGTCTGGGAAATGACTGCAATGCCCTTTTCTTGTGACTCCAGCAGTCAGTTTTGTGGACTAATAAACTTCACTTGACTTTCCATCAGCATGAGGGTGAGTAGATAATTACTGAGTTTTCATTTTTTAGTGAACTATTCCTTTAAGTTTCCACCAACAGCTGGCTAACCTAGCTAAGCACAAAGACTGAAAACAGAGGGAAACAGCTAGCTTGTCTCTCCCCAGAGCTATAAAAATCCACTTTTTTAAAAAATGCAACTTTTGCTACAATCTGGTGCAAAACCAAAGTTAAAAACAAATTTCTGCTATTTTACTAGCTGGACTGTTTCTTGGCTGAGAGCAGCAACCTTTTTTAAGCAAACAAAAACACGACATGCTGATTAATTTGAGAGGTCCTTTTGGACAAAGTCAGTCAAAAAACACAGTTCAAAGTCAGAACTAACCTGCTTTTTTGTGCTCTAGTTCTCCTTGGCTAATGTTAAGTGTAATTGTGTTTGGTCTGCTGTCACATCACATATTGTTTGTTATAAATCGAGGCTGGGTTTCGTCTTTCTGGCTCCTTGTGTGTCAGCAGTTAACCAGGTCATATTCTTTGTGCAGCCGCTGTTCCTGGCAAATTAAATCCATTCTGATCCCAATTTGGCTTCGGTCTGCTTTCACCTGTGTCTGGCCCCGGCTCATCATCTGCCTCAGACTTGTTTCTGCTGATAAGTGTTAGTGCATAGATTAGCATAGTTAATGGAGGAAGGAGGAACAGATGTGGAGAGAGGAGAGGGAACAGCGGGATAACAGAGACAGAAAAAAAAAAAAGATGAAATAAAAGCAGCAGAATCACGGAGGTTTCCCTGGTGAACGTCATCTCCCCATGATGACCGCTCTGAGAGACAGTGAGCAATCTGCATCTGCAGAAAATGAGGCAAAGATAGCTTTCTGCTTCAAACTTAAAACCTTGTTTATGAGCTTATTGTGGTTGAAGTTAAAGAAGTTGTTTTTAACCATGGCCACTTTTGCTTCCAAATCTGACCTTATTAATTATTATTGTAACCATGACAGCAAAGGTCCCTCACATTGGCAAAGGAAAGTAAAGAAAGCAAAACATTGTAAAGCACAACAAACCCAAAGAGTCTAAAAACGAGAAAACTAATACAACACTGACCGTTCATCTCCACGGCCCCGCCCCTTTAGGAGACTAGAAGCAGTCTTGAGCCCATTCACTCTTTTGAGAGAAATGAACGTGATCACAGATTATGACCAGTTCTTTTGCCTCATCGTCACCAACACCAACAGATACATATTGGACCCATTTTTCATAAGACACATATCTTCTGAACATTCTGACACAAAAATGTCATTTTTCAGACACACAAATCAGGAGAAAATTAACTTTG
>JAPZDX010000008.1:415691-432094 GCA_029783625.1 Naso annulatus | reverse complement strand
GAGTTAAAAGAAAAATAGAGAAAAAGAAATCAACCAGCTGATGCCAAGAAGAAGACGCTCTTTTTTTTTTTAAAGACGCTGTGTCGTCACTTCCTCCCATAATTCAACATGGAGTCGTCCGGTGTGAAGCTGACTTTCTGGGAGAACGGACCGAAGCCCGGGCAGTTTTATTCCTTCCCCGGCGGCAGCAGCAGCGCGTCGGCCTCATCATGCGGGCCGGTCAGACACACACTGTGAGTGATCCGCTCCGGTACAACCGGGGCTGTTTGTCGTAAAGTGACGCCGAACTCCGCGCTCGGTTTCGGTTTGCTCCGCTGCAGTGCTGCATCATCATGGAGCAACGATGATGAACTGATCTCAAGCTAACTGCTGGCTAAATGACGCCAGTTTTAACTCCGTAACAGCTCAGTGTAGATACTGCTGTGCATTCGTTACTAACTTAAACAAAAAGAGAATCTCACTTAATCGCTCTCATGGTGGAAAATGTCGAAACGTTTGTTTCTTTAACGTTAGTTTCTTCAGTTTTGCTGATTAATTGTTAGCCGTGTGAGCTAACGTTAGCCGCCGTCAGGAGAAACACGGAGCTGAAAACACTTTGAACATTAAAACTGTGCTGCTGCTTTCAACTAACTTGATGTAGCTGCTTTTCCTTTTGTTTGTGAGTTGTCTTTATGTGAGATGAAGGCTCCAGTTTGGCATTAAAACGAGTTTGTTTAATCTGGTACACAGCGTAATAATGAATTTGTTCAGCGAAAAGGTTGGAAACAACACAGCAGGCAGTTACTGACAGTTAAAAGTGCCACTGCATAAATTAGTTTATTAGGGAAACAGGCAGCAGATATTTTAATAGTGGGGTATTGTTTGTGTCTTTTATGAACTGTGACCACTTCCTATTTTCTGAAGGTTTGCTGCTTTTCTTTTGTTCTGTCAAAGTGAATTAATAACTTAATATAATATGATATCTTGGGTTTGGGACAAGTTTGGAGGGTTGTCAGTATTTTTTCTGCCGTTTAGCAGACTAAGCAGAGAAATGGGGAAATAATAGATCAGTCTAATAACCATCCCATATACTCACTCAGTCAGTCTTATGTTGAGAACTGTTTCCATGGAGATTAATGGTGGAAACATATCTACTATTTGTGGGTAATGTGATGAAATACAACTTAATGTTGCTAGAAGTGAACTTCACGTGTGTGGCCCCAAAGTCTGGAATAAAGCTACGCTCTGTGTCTCCCTGCAGGAACCCCATGGTAACTGGGACGTCGGTGCTCGGTGTGAAGTTCACCGGCGGCGTCATTATTGCGGCGGACATGTTGGGCTCGTACGGCTCTCTGGCTCGTTTCAGGAACATCTCCCGCCTCATGAAGGTAAGCTAACATTCCTGTGATGCCGCAGCTGATGATGCTCTGTGAACAGTGAGTGTTGACAGGTGTGGATCTTTCAGGTGAATGACAGCACCATCCTGGGAGCTTCAGGAGACTACGCTGATTACCAGTATCTGAAGCAGATCATTGAACAGATGGTGTAAGCTGCTGCTCTGACACACACACATAAAAGCTCCTGCAGGTGAAGCTGCTCTGTGGCGAGTCCTGAAGTCTGTGTCGTGTTTCTGTTTGGTCTCCGTCAGTATCGACGAGGAGCTGCTCGGTGACGGTCACAGCTACAGCCCCAAGGCAGTCCACTCCTGGCTGACCAGAGTCATGTACAACCGTCGCAGCAAGATGAACCCGCTGTGGAACACCGTGGTGATCGGAGGTTTCTACAATGGAGAGAGGTGAGAGCTGTCTCCTGTTTACTCTTCTACTCTGTGTCATGATGCTGCATGTTGGAGTCACGTTAAAACAGAATTTTTCCCAGCTACAATTAAATAGTCAGCCATATTGCCTTCGTCTAGTTTCCTAGGTTACGTGGACAAGCTGGGTGTGGCTTATGAGGCACCTACAGTGGCCACAGGCTTTGGAGCATACCTGGCTCAGGTGAGAATCCGTTTCTTAACTTCACAGATGATATTTGAGTGATGACAAGTTTCTTCATGTGTTGTTTTCAAACCGTTTCAACCTGAAAAGTTCTCTGCAGTGTGAGCAAAGCCTGCAACGTGTGTGTGTGTGTGTGCTTTCTAGCCTCTAATGAGGGAGGTGGTGGAGAATAAGGTGGAGATCAGTAAGCAGGAGGCGCAGGACCTGGTGGAGCGCTGCCTCAAAGTGCTGTACTACAGGGACGCTCGCTCCTACAACAGGGTGAGTTCACCCTACCTTCACTGTGAGAAACAGCTGATCCCAGTGCTGCAGGAAGTATTTTACTGAAGTAAAAATACCCACAACTCACAATAAAAGCACTCTGTTACAAGTAAAATTCATGCATGTTACTGCAGTAAAAGTAGCAAAATGTCCCCTCTGACAGTTTTTGCTATTATATCTGATCCCATTAGATGACTGTGACTCATGCATTTATGAAAAACTCTTCATGTGTTTACTGTGTAAAAATCTAAATCTGAAGAGTAACTAGTTACTAAAGCTGTCAGATAAATGTAGTGAAGTGAAAAGTACAATATGTTCCTCTGAGCTGTAATGGAATACAAAATGGCATAAAGACACAAGACCTGATTTTACTGTAATAATCATTTTTATGCTGCTTTTATGTTTTAGTTTGAGAGATTCTGACTCCATCTAATGTTGATAGAATTATTTTTTTAGTAGAATTCATGGTTGCTGAAGGGGTCAACTGATAAAGCCAAAAAGATGAATTGATTTATTAGGACGCGCAGCTTCACCAATAAAAAAAACCCAAAGCAATATGTAGTGGACAATGTGTAACTTCTGAAAGCACTGTTTAAATGAAAAAGGAGTTCAGATTTATCTGACTGCTTGTATTAATTGATGAAAAAGTAGTCATGTGCATTGTGCAGTAATATGGAAAAGTAAGGACACAGCACATTGCAGATGCATCGGGAATTGTTTTGCGAATCGTTGACAGGTGAATCGGAATCATGAGGCCAGTGAAGATTCACACCTGCACACAATGACAACATTTAAAATTAGATCCCAAAGCACTGCGCCAAATGAATTGGATTGAACCCAAAACCACAAAATACAAATTATGCCTCAAGGGATTTTATTGTCTGGAAAAAAAAACAATCCAAATGTCCAAGTGTTCAGGTGTTTTTGCACCTGAACAAACAGTTAACGGAATCATATTTGTCTTCACGTTTTTAACAACAATAATTACGCCTGTTTTTACAATACCTCAACAGCGAGGGGTGAAACGATTCACAGAATCCACGGTTCGGCTCATGTCACGGTTTTTGGTTCGGTGTGGTATATGTTGTTGTTTTTCTTTTTTTTCTTTTTTTTTTTTTTTACACTCTGGAAATACCTTACATCAGCATAAAATACGTAAGCTAATAATCCACCGTTTACAGTTTTTAAAAAATCTGTTATTCTCAAGGACATATCGTGTAAGTGATTCCTTACGTTTCATTTGAACACACCATGATAACATTATCTTTATCTTTGCCTAATCGTCATTTTACTAACAGGACCTCGAACACATCATAATGTAACCTTACGGCACCTCGTGTAGTTTGCTTTTTAATTTAATGGTTAGGGAAACACTGGCATGTTTCACATGATGCAGTGTGTGTTGTGTTTTTGAAATGACTGATGTGATGTTGTGTGATCGTCCTAGTACGAGATCGCCATAGTAACAGAGGAGGGCGTGGAGATCATCGGTCCTCTGTCTTCTGAAACCAACTGGGACATCGCTCACATGGTCAGGTGCGTCAAACGTCACAGTGGATTCCTCTGACGTTCATTTAAGAGCAGCAATCTGATTTTATCAACATATAAACATAAACTGGATACCAGTTATCTGAACTGAGGATCAGAGACACCTGAGGGGTGTTGCACAAAAGTAGAATTAAAAAATCCAGGATAACTGAAAAAGTGAGGCTTGACCTATTCTGGTAAGTGCATCCTGGCTGAGTCTGTTGCATGTCTGCCAAGTCGGTATAAGAAGGAGCGACTCTGTCAAGTCAGGTGGAAGTGATTCAGATGAGTGCATGTCCACGGCTTTCTTCAATAGACTGAGGTTGATCACAGACTTACTGATGCAGAAATGGAAAGGAGGCATGCCGCACACTTCTCATCAAATGAACAACAGCTTAAATGAACTAATGAGGAGGTGTAACACATTTTATGTCACAAGGAAAGGGGAATATGAAAATATGCTGTAGTTAAAGAGAGAGACAAAGCTTGGCAGACAAGAGCGGACCGTTTCAATACGTTAGGAGTCACAAAAAAAGGGGGGAAAAATCCTAAGCACGGCTCCACCAAGAAACGTCGTCATATTCATAGTTCATCAAGTTGCTTGTTATTTTCACAACTTGGAAGTTAATTTGGATCAAGAAAGTTCCCATGAAGACGGAATACAAACACATTCCACAGTGCAAGAACATTTAGGCCACTAAAACCATAAGCACAACTCTCTCTCCCTCTCTTTCTCTCTCTCTCCATAAATATGTGTAGAATTTAGCCTGTATGATCTTCTGATAAGGAAAGCTGTTATACAAAATGAAGAGTACTGTCCAACTCTGACAGCTCTGATGAAACATGTTTTTTCTGTAATATTCCATGTTACATTAGAGCTGTCAGAGCTCCTCTTTGTTACTCAGATGTAAAATGCCAAAGACACGGCCTTAAATCTCCATGGCAACTTGTGCTCCTGCTTTTGTGCAACTGAGTCAGGGCTAAAGTCAGCCAGGATAACTGGAAAATCCTGGCTTAACCCCTTGTCTTGGTTTTGTGTAATACCCCTCTGGTGCTGCGGCCGTGTGAGCATCTTTTTAATTACACAGCTAGAAGCAGCAGTTTGTATGTAGTTTTTCAGACTTGCCTCACTGACTGTTTTTAGTCCCCACGCTGAGGCATCTGAAAATGATTCTAGTGAAATCTGTGTTGGGTTTAAAAGGGCAACAAACAGTGATGAAGGCTTCTGAAAAACGCAGCATTTTTTATGTTCAAGTGTGCCTGATGAATGCTCAGATAGTTAAAGTTACTTAGCAAACATTAAACAGCTGTGATTGTTCTGTGTTAATTCATGTTCCTCCTGTTTCTCTGCAGTGGGTTTGAATGAAGATGAGCTGCGACTGATGAAGCTCTTCTGTTCCTCTGCACACAAACTTCTCTATCCCAGTTTAGTTTTTCTGATGTTCACTGCAACTTTTGTATTATGGAAAATAAATGGCATAAATAAACCAAATAAGTCTGTTTATCTTTCTCCATATGTGTGCTTTGTACGGATGAATGAGGTAAGTGGTTGAAAAATTTGAACAGTAAATCATAGAATTCTAATAAAACATATAAATGACACAAATCACGATAAAAGAACAAACTGCTCTGTGAACTGTCTAGTTGGACAATACTGTTAAAAGCTATAATATAAAAAGAAGTGTACGCTGTTCTGTAATCAGCTGATCTACCAATAAAAAAAACTGTCCTGATACTATTTAAAGTGTATATTTCTCTAGACTTCAACATACTGACCATTTTACATGTGAAAACAGTGTTTATTTCAAGTGCAGCACATTGCTTTTCACCGCCTCAACCTGGCGGCTGTTGCTAGGCGGATTTTGCAAGATAAACTCATCTGTTTTGTAACTGGGCAGACCAGGAAAATGTGTCCAATCAAAATAATCTGTGTCCGAAAAATAATTTGGCTCAACGAATGGGATTTCATCTGCTTTTGGTATCCGGGTAGGCTTGTGACTGCTCGCCAATCAGAATCGACGTTGGCTTTGTAGTCAGGCAGACATAACAAAGTTGTCCAATCACAAAAAAATCTGACGGGGGATTTTTGCTGTATCTTGGCTCAGGTACTTTCTTTTTCTTTTTTAAAATAAATACTAAAATCAGATTCTCAGGACGGATCGCATATTAATGTCATAATAAATTAGCTATTATCGGGAATTATTTAGAAGTTACAAGTGGCGTGTAAAAACATTTTAAAACGGGGTGTTTACATGTCTGCTAGCTAATGTTCTCTGATAGCAAAGAGCTAGGCTTGTTAGCTAACGTTAGCCGTTTACCGTTAGCTGCGAGCTTCTAGCTAGCCACGTAGCAACACGGCAAATGTCAACGTTATCCAAACTAATATCACTTTCCTGTTAAGTGGGCGCTTTGTCCGTTCCTACTGCTTACAAACATCGTCAAATCTGCCCAAAAAATAAAGCTAACGTGTCGCGTCGCTGCTGACAGCTAACGCAGAGGGTGCCTGTGTTTTCCGCTAGCCTGTTAGCTCGGCTGTAACATGTTGAGCTGGGTCTGTGTGTGCGTGTGTGTGTGTGTGTTGTAATAGTAAATGGCAGGCACATGACCAGCGGCGGTACGCCCGCTGTAAGCACAGCAGCCTGACATGACTCTGGCAGCACGGCTGTCACATTGCGGCCGCTGGCACGTTTGCGTTTCCAGCTAACATTAGCTTGTGTGTGTAACGGAGTAACGTTAACGTTATGTCCGGCGACGGGCTGTGTTTTGCACCGCAGCACCATGCCTCCAGCTCCGGTTGGAGTAACGTTTAACTACACCGTGACCGCCGGCATGTGTCGCTACCCAGCAGCCAGTGGGCCTTTTTTACCGGCTGTCAACGCGGAACCAGTCTGAAATATGAGCTTTCTGAAGTCCTGTGATGTTAAAATTCACTGAGCTACTCCGGCTGCAGGTGCTGCAGTGACAGGAGCGAGGTGGGAGTCACCTGTCTGTCTGCCTCTGTCTGTCTGTCTGTCTGTCCGTCCGTTACTGTCTCTGTGCTGAGTCGAATGATCCAACAAACATGTTCTAATCCATCTAGTGAGGATTCTTTCCATTTTGAAGTTATTCCTCTAAAACACACTTTTTGCTGTACGGTTGTTAGTTGGCATCATCTTACTCATGCGAGCCCGACAGAAAAACATTGATCACAGTGTGTGTTTTCTTTTTCCAGCTCTTCTAGTATTTGACTTTACATCGAGGGAAGTATTCAGTCCGAAGAGAAGGCATCGTTTCCCTGTTACATTAATCTAATATAACGACAGAGATGTAAATATATTGAATATAGGACTGTAGACATTTATCATGTATCACTGTCCAGGACTGCAAATAATAGTGTCTTTTGTTTTGTTTTTGTTTTTTGTCTTTTGTTTTTTTATCAACCATTACAAAATTAGTGAAAGAGGCACCAACAAAAGTTCTCAGTCTTCACGTTGATGTCTCCAGATGTTTATTTTTTCCTGACTAAAACTCCAGAATCAGGAGATTTTCTGATCAGGATGATGGAAGAATTTCAGAAGCTGGAATCAGACAATTTTTCAGATTCTCACCTCAAGAATTTCAACAAATGCAATATCAAAATTGATTAATTGTCTATCAATAACATGTCTTCACTTCTACAAGCAGCACATTTAATGTAAAGCACATTTGGAACCACAGAAGATAATTGTCTTTGACAGAACAAGAAAATTCTCCTTTCAGCGCTCATTACTAAGCAGTTCTCTGTGGAGTTACAGCACAGTTTTCCTCTGATGAGGTCAGTTCCTTGCTGTGTTGTTAACTTGTTGTCATGCATTTATTGTAGAAATCAGTACTTGTGTGTGTATCCTTCTTAGATGGTGTTACTCAGTACTGGTTAGTTGGTCCAGATGTCGGAGGACCAGCGGCACCTGCGAGCCGAAGCCTCCCGGCGGGGGGAGGCCGGTCTGGAGGCGGGGGAGGGCGACAAGGAGCCGAGCATGCTGCTACAAAAACTCAAGAGCAACATCTCGTAAGTACATTTGCTGTGACCGTGACGTGAGAAAATTACACGCATTTCTGAACATTTTCTGTATTTGTTACAGTTAGCAATTGATGAATAAATTTGTAAAGTCATGCTCATTTGTTTATTACATCAAGAAAAAGTTGTGTGTGTTTTCCCGTTATATTTAAAGATTAAATCCATAATGATTATAAAACAGCATAAATCCAGGTCCTGATGTTAAGTAGCTGTAAAAAAAAATTACAAAGTTGACCAGATGAGTTTTTAGTCATTTTGTACTAAGGCTCGGTGACATGACCAAAATCTCACATCTTGATAGCGATACATACTGCGATATAGCATTTCCTGTAGATTTAATGAAGAATAATGAGAGCTGTTCTGCAGCGTCTCTTGTGGTCGTATCTTTCTGCTTTCCGTGTTCTTCTGCCTCAAATGCAAAGGTCTTCCAAACAGCCCTCTTGCTGTTTTCTTTTTACCAAAGCAGGTTGCAGAAACTTGAAAACCCGAAGTGAAGAGAGCAGAGACAGCAGCATTTGTTAGTGGAGAGGAGAGACACAGCCACTGTCGTTAGTGCGGAAAATGAATATTGGTACTGTTAAAAAATATTCAGAATCAAGTTGTTTGGAGAAGCCGATTTGTTTTTGACAACATTAATAGTAGTTGAGGCGGGAGCGTGTGTTGTCAAGTTGGCTGTGGGAAAAACCCTGAACGATATAAACGATATTGCATCATAGGCTTGGGTGATAAGACGAATATATCGCCATTCAGCGATTGGATAAGCTATTGATGATGTCTTTTTTTTACCAGCCGATATTTTGTGTCGATGTTGTTTTATATGTATTTTTTGTGTGTTTATTTTGCCATTGTCATGGACAGCAGCTCTCCTGAGCGCTCACAGCTCTCAGTGTCCCCACATAATTCCTCTTTAACTGCCCGCAGCAGCTCCGTGTCAGACGCACGTATAACTCTAACGTGACATCTTGGTTAACATTCCGTCATTTTACCCGGTGTCCGTGTAACGTTAACGTTCCTTCATTAGCTGGTAAACTAGCCACAGCTATCAGCTGATAACAGTATTGTAGCATGTTGGGTGATGTGGATGCAAGTTTTTCCCCTGAGTTCTTTGCGTGTGTTCATTTATGTTCATTTACGTTGAATCTAATGTGTTCTGATTGATTGACCCTATTGCATAAAAAAAACAATAGAAGTTTTTATTTGTCAGACGATATATGTCATCTCACACAGCCCTACTTTCTACTGTTAACACATTCACAGCCAAGGACTTCCTGACTCTGGAGCACTGCTGACATGCCGTAGAGATGTTCAGCAGCTGCTGGGTTGGAGCTTTACCGTTCTATTGGTCACATAAGCAGAGTGAGAACTAAAAGCCTTTTAAACACATGATAGTAATTACACCAAAGAAAGAACCAGAAATAAAATCGCAGCTTCTGCCCGGTCATTCTGAAAGTTAAATTCACATGATGAGGCATTGTGGGTAATGTTGTCCGAACAACAAGTGCAGCCTGCAAGTCAGTTCCCCTCACACCACCGACTGCTCCACACACATTATTTGAACAGTGAGAGTGTCTTCATTCTAAGGAGACAGCATGAAACCACAGCTGTGTTCTCTGTCTTACAGCAAAAGTGTTCAGACCAAAGTGGATCAGATCCTGGTAAGAACCAAACTCTGACTTTCCCGTCAAATTCAAGCTGAAACAAGGTGACGTGTGCAGCTGACAGGAAGCAGCTTACTCACTTCTCTGTTCTGCCTCCACAGCAAGACGTTCAGCGCTTCTCTGACAATGACAAGCTGTACCTGTACCTCCAGCTGCCCTCTGGACCCAGCTCCGGAGACAAGAGGTCAGGCCTGCTGCTCACCTACATGCTGTTTGACAGCAGTGCACTGGTGTGTGTGTGTGTGTTTCACACTGCTTTAGCTTGGTGTGTGTGTGTGTGTGCGCGTGCGTGTGTGTGTGTGTGTAGTGGTGGGGACTCCAGCTCGTTCAACACAGCCGACCAGCTTCACACCTGTAACTGGATCCGCAGTCACCTGGAGGAGCACTCAGACACCTGCCTGCCCAAGCAGGACGTCTACGAGACATACAAGTCAGAAAACACACAGATGACATTTTGTGAGGTTTGTTGTTGGGTCATGTGATCCCTGACTGTCTTCCTGTCTGTGTCCTGCAGGAGATACTGTGAGAACCTACAGCACCGTCCTCTGAGTGCCGCCAACTTCGGGAAGATCATCCGAGACATTTTCCCCAACATCAAGGCCCGACGGCTCGGCGGCAGAGGACAGTCCAAATATCCTTTCAATCTTGATTTTCGCTGGTTGGTGACCCCAGAGCAGGATGGGACGAGGACGCACAGTCGCGGTTGCATTCATCTACCAAAGTAATGGAGTCAAAGAGTCACTTGAAGACAGAATTACAAAGGAAAGTAAATTAAAACAATCCCTGTATCACACTTAAGCCCAGTTCAAACCAAAGATTTGCGACGAGACGACTTCGACGAGCCGGGCTCAGTTCACACCAAAGCAACCAGAGGAGACTGTGTCTTTCAATCACAGCAACTCTGTATATACTTCTGTTTTTACTACCGGCTTTTCAGACTGTTTGTAGCATGATCAGTGCTTGATTTGTAAATCAGAGGTTCCCCCAACACAGGCAGGGTGCTGTTCTGGCAGGTCGAAAAAAGTAACGGAACATAAAAAACCAAAAGTTACTGGAGCACACTAGACAACACAGGGGCTTACAGCTAACACTACACAAAACTACAACTGTCACCACAAAGTGAATGTTATTCCTTACATTTTTTAATCACATTCATTAACATAATCATTCAAAACCAGCAGGGAGAGGAGTGTAAAAACAGCTGACTACAGTTTGCACAAAACGTCTCCTCCTCGCTCCCTTTGTCACTTCACTTTCCTGTTCCCTCGTAGCAAATGAGGTTGGACCCAAAACGTCCACAAACAACCACAAAGGCGAAGAAACTGAATTAAGTGACATGATCTGTCTGTGTGTCGATTAGTTAGTCCCTGGGACTCTGGACAGCGTTGCACTGACAAACACAAATAAACCAGATCGACTCTTTTCATCATTTCACAACACAAACAGCCGACACAATTTAAGCCCTGAGCTGAATATTTTTGCACCCCAAACAGTAAATGACTGCAGTGACTGTGAGATACTTACAGGTGAGTTTCTAGTGGGGCCGGATTATTAAATGCCAAAAACAAAATGTGTACATGGGGAAGCGAGTGTGTGGTGGAATTAATGAGAGCGAGAGAGGTGCGTTTGAGCTGTGGATGCCAGCGGATCAGAAGAACAGCTGTGAAGTTCTAAACCAGCTGAACAGCAGCACTTGTTGATCACATGCGTTGCGTCCTAAAACTGGACCTGGTGATTTGACATGTTCAGTCTTTGGACTCCTCGGAGCGGCATCAGCTGTGGTGCAATGTTCAGTACACACTGCTGCAATTTTCCCCTGTGACGCTCTAAAACTGTCATGTTGCATCACGCATCTTTGGTCTGACCTGAGCTCTACAGAACTGTCCAGCAAGTCTGAAAGTCTGAAAAAGATTTCTGAGTAAAGAGGGGCGGGGTGAAAACTTTACACACTGTGTAAGAAGTGCAAAATTGTCATGATGTTCACTAGTGAGTCTTGGATTAGCGCGCTTCAGAGACGGTCATGTAAGACACACAGCCAAATTCAACTACGTGAGGCATGATATGATGATAATCCACGACAAACTGTTTTTTAATGTTACTGACAGAATTTTAATGTGTGGGCCAAATAGTGTGAACAAGGGAGCAGGATGGGACAGGAGTGAAAATCCTCTCCTGTGTCGCCCTCCAATGCACAGTTTGTTAATCCAGCCTCCTGGTTGACATGTTGAGTCAGACTCTGTCAGGGTTGCTGGTTGAATTCCCTAACCTGCGTGGCTCATACATACTGTTACAGCGGCATCAGGAGGAAGACTGTTCTGAACATGCCTCTGCTGCCCAACCTGGACCTGAAGAATGACCCGGTACACACACACACACACACACACACCTCCATCAGCATAACAGTGTGGGGCGCAGCTTAGCTCTGAATGGGACGACGCTGCGTTCACTGCCCTTCAGGAAGTTTGTGTGAACATTGTCACAGGTCTGTACTTGTTCCAAAGGTCACATTTCTTCCTTTATCAACGACCTGATCACCACATTCTCCAGAATTGGTGTTATGATGACTCTGATTGGTCACAGTAACCAACAAAATGACATCACCTCTGGACTACGTTTAAACAGCTTCACCCACAGAAACTGTCCCCACATTCTGTTAAACTGAGCTCTGTTACATTTCTCCTCGTTCTCCTCTTCGTCGCCAGGCGGAGTTGACTGAGCTAGTTCAGACATACAAACAGGAAGTGACAGAGGCGGCATGCGAGCTGATCTGTGATTGGGCGCAGAAGATCCTGAAGCGGTCGTTCGACACCGTGGTGGAAATCGCTCGCTACCTGATCCAGGAGCACATTGTCAACCCTCGCTGCAGCCAGGCTGACCTGGTCACATCAGCTGCACTCGCAGGTGTGTGTGTGTGTGTGTGTGTGTGTGTGTGTGGCTTATGAAACTGGAGATACATCCAGGTAAAATAATATTATTATTGTAAAGGAAATGAAAGTAAATGTAAACAGACATTCAGACTCACTTCCTGCTCTCAGCTGCATCATCTTATGAACACGACCGTAACGCAAATATGGATGGTTGTGAAGACATGACTGACAGCTGTCTGTCTTTCTGTCTTTCTGTCTGTCTGTCTGTCTGTCTGTCTGTCTGCAGCAGGTCCAGCGAAATGCCACAAGGTCATCAAGAAAACACCCATCATCTCTAAAGCTGAGAGCTACGGATCAGCTGATCAAAAGGTGCTGCTGTTTGTTTCTGTCCAATCGCTGATGTCACTCACATGATGTCACTGCTGCTCACTACCTCCTCTGTGTCTTTAGAGGGAACTCAGAGACTCTTCGTCCCTGTCTTCGTTGAAGCTGCCATCTGGAGACAAACCAACTGCAGCAGCTAAGCCTTCCTCCCTGGATGCTCTGCCTCCTCCCTCCTCCACCTCCTCTCTACGTCCCGCTGTAAGACGGCGCCTCCACACACCTTCAACACCAACACCTGTTTAAAAAAAAGTGTTGTTTTGTTTCTTTTTACTTGGAACTTTCTTTGTTTCTGATTCTTGTCAGTTTAGTCCAGTCTATTTTCTGATCAGCAAATCAGTAACATAAACAAATGATGTGATACAGGTGGAGGCTTTCATGAAGCAGTTACCCAGAATCCTCCCTCGGAGCTCCATCCCCGACAAGACCCAGCTCTCAGTCCGCTCCTCTCCACCCTCGCTGGCTCCCAAAGATGCCTCAGGTGTCGGGGGGGCGTCTGGATCGGGAGGCCCAGCTGCTGCTGCTGCTGCCAGCGGTGGTGGGGTGAAGGTCATTGCCATGGCAACGCTGCCCCAGCAGCAGGGCAGGCCTGTCCCCGTGATGATCCTGCCTCAGGGCTGTCTGTCTTATGAGAGGGAGACGGTGCCCCCCCCTCCACAGCCTCCTTCTCAGCAGCAGCAGCACACCGCCGCAGCCCCCACCTCTGTGGTCCAGAAGGCACGTGGAAACTCCAGCAAGCGCCCCCTGGAGGTGGTGACACCAGGCGGCGCTGTGGGTGTGTCCGCTGGCTCTGCAGCCACTAATGCTCCTCCAGTGAAACGGAAACGGGGACGACCAAGAAAACCTCGGCCGGAGGACACTCTGCCTCCTCCTCATCCTCCTCCTCCTGCTGCTGCTCTTGCCCCCCAGCCTTCCCCTCCTGCACCTTCCTCCCACCCTCCCATCATCACCTCCCTGACGGGAGGAGTCATCCAGAAAGCCTCTTCCTCTTCTTCGGCCTCCTCCTCCTCACAGCCTATGCTGGAGCTAGTGATCCAGGAGCAGCCAGGACTGGTTCTGAGTCCTCTGCCGGCGGTGTCGGACCCAGCTCACCGGTTGGTGGAGCACCGTGGGGTGGTGGTGCAGTGTCAGCCCGGCGGGCCAGTTGAGACGGACCGCCACAGCAGACCGCTGCTGCTGTTCCAGAGTCCAGGGAACCCCAGCTGGGAGCTGGCGGCATCAGGGCGAACGCCGATGGTGGAGGTCATCCAGAAAGCACCGAGACCAAGCAATAACAACAGCAGCACTGCTCCTCCACCTCCAGCACACCTTCATCCTCCTCCTCCTCTTTCTCTGCCCATGCTGCATGAGGATCGGGGGGCAGTGGAGATAACTTTGACACCGGTGGAGCTGCCCATCAACCCACTGCTGCCTTCCACCTCCACCTCTTCTGCTCCGGCCTCCTCTTCCTCCATCCCCTTCATCACTGAGGTGAAAAGTGAGGAGGAGGAGGAGGAGGCAGAAGAAAGCAGTGCCAGCAGCATCTCCTTAAAGAGAGAGGGACACTAGCTCTCTTCACTCCTCTTCTTCCTTATATTTCTATCAGCCCTGCTCCTTCAGCTTTTACCTCACTCCAACAAGCCCCGCCTCCTCCCCTCCCCTCTTCCTTATTGGTGGAAATCCCAGATTGGTGACAGAGAGCCAATCGAGGAGGATAAATGAAGCCAAAGCCTCAACTGTCCTCCATCAGTTCCCATTGCACTTGTAAACAGACTGATGCTTTTAGAAACCTGTGATTCTTTAACTGCATGTCTGTCTGTCTGTCTGTCTGTCTGATGACTGTGGCTGAAAACAGAAGAATGACTCCTCAGGTGGTCAGACGGGAATCAGACCTTCCTGTTTTCCTTCCCTCCTTCCTTGCCTCCTAGCATCCTTCATCCTCAAACCCCTTTTTCCTGTGCTGGGGTTTGGTCATCTGTCGCTTCAGATCAGTGGACTTACAGATTGACGAGAAGAGTGATGTAAGGAGGGAAGAAAAGGGGGAAGGAGGCGTGTGTTCAGTGTTGAATCAGCCTGAAGTGGGTGGATTCAGTTGGTACTACGGGTCAGAACCTTCTGAAGGTTCTTTGAGCTCAGTGTAAAAAAATGAGCTCTTAAACAGAGTTCAGCCTTGATTCGCCTTCACTCCACTGAGATGTAGAAACAGTTTTAGGATGTTGTCTTTTATTGCCAGCTCACTGGCCTTGTGGTTAGAGTGTCCGCCCTGAGATTGGGAGGTTGGGTTTGATCCCTGTTTGAGTCATACCAAAGACTATAAAAATGGTACCTGATGCCTCCCTGCCTGGCACTCAGATTCAGGGGTTGGATTGGTTGTAAGTCTCTGTGACATACTGGCATCACATCCAGGGGGTGTACATACAACAAGTTGCCTGGCGCTACAGAAACAGGAGATGGGCTTCCCACAGCTCTCAAAGGCTACCGTGTTTTATTGCAGCATTTAAAAGGGATTTTTGAAGGAGAAGTAGGTCGACAGAACGTGTCGTGGATGTGCTGTTTGAGTTTTGGACTGAATGTGGATCGAAGCTCCAGTCTGCAGAGTTCCCTGTTCTAAACGGCTTTGCTTTGCTGTATTTGTATCAGTTGTTGGTTTAGTAGGTGTGTCTGGTTGCATGTGTTTGAGTGAGTGAATGTGCATGTGTGTGTGTGTGTGTGTGTGTGTGTGTGTAAGAGGGAGGGCCCGGACATTTCAAGGCTGTTGTAACTCCTCCTGCCTCGTTCATATAAAATTGGTTGATTTCTTTATCCAGGTTAGTGATGATCAGAAAGGTGCGGTGGACGTCGTGTTGGGTCAGTGTGTGTGGTGGGCAGCAGCCATGTTTGTAGTTCAAAGGCCTGATTGTGTCATGTGGTCAGTGGGGTTTGGAGTCATGTGAAATGTTAATAAATTGATTAGATGCCGTATGAGCGACAGGTGGTCTGTCTTTGGATCTGATTCCTGCTGCAGTTTAGGAGTTTTCACAGGTAACATTGATGTTCTCTGTGCATTGGCCAAAGATAATTTGTTAAAGAAAAAAGTGCCACTCTGTGACGGCGCTGGAGGATCAGAAACATGAAAGAATACTTATGATGATGATGAGGAGGAGCAACAAAGCAAATCCTGCTGCTCAGATTTGTGCAGAGTAACTAAAAATACTTCCACCATTCCACATTTTTCCGTACAACCCTTCATCTAAAAAGGAAGCTGGAGATGAGATGTGAGGAAAATTGCTGATTATTTGTGAAATGAAAAACAAGCTGGTGTAAATCAAGTCTGAAAGATGATGTCACATCAGGAACTTTGTGATCAGAGAACAGGCTCTGAACGTGAGATGTGTCTGTGTTCGATACTCGCCGTTCCAGAAACATTTCATAAGCTCCAAATACCTACTGAGGTTTGATACCCAGACTCGCTGACCAACACCCGCTGGTCCCCTTTTCCCTGTCAACTTGATGTCAAACCTGTGACACTGACATCGGCACTTAGTTGTCTCATAAAAATCTACCCGTCCTGCTTTATTTGCCTCCAGTTGGCTGGGATTCAGATGTCAGTGCAGAAATGATGGTGCGTGTCCTTTGAGGTGAAAACAGAACCACAGACAGAAGTTTGTTGTTTGTTCTTTCCTGTTGAAGAAAATGGCGTCAGCTCAGGCACAAAGAGCAAAGCACAAGTTTTTTAAAA
>JAPZDX010000008.1:254915-269461 GCA_029783625.1 Naso annulatus | reverse complement strand
GGTAGTGAACTGGTCCTCTGGGTGACACGGGCGACTCAGGACCATCTTCACCATTTCCTCACTGGGCCTGGGACAGACAGACAAACAGAGACATTACTAAGGGCACAGAAAACGTAGAGCAGGAGAGTCTTTGTGTCCTCTGTGTGTTTTTGTACTTTTCTCTGCGGAGCTGCAGCAGCAGACAGGACAAGGCCTCGGGATGTTCTGGAAACATAAAGACAAAGTCAAAGGAGTCTGGAAGCTGTTCAGTCAGACCAGAGGACAGTAATGTCTCTTGGATTTGACCCCGTCCACCCTCAGCTCTGCAGATCTACTCACCTTTGTATTTGAGGTGTTGCAGAATGGGGATGATGGTTTCCAGCGGGATACTGTGAGCCAGAAACAGCTGCCAGGTGCTATACTGCTCAAACGTCTCCCAGTCCAGAGACTGAACTGTGGACACACAGAGAAGAGGACATGTGGAGAGTCAGAGTGCTGTAAACACCTACAGAGTGTTCTCGAGTGTGTTTTTCTTACTGAGGATGTTGAGAACGGAGTCTTTCCTGAACATCACCAGGTTCCCCATCATCACATGACACATCAGCTCCTGTAACTACACACACACGCACGCACACATAGCCAACATCCAGCTTACTGAACAGGTGAGCACAGGGCGACCAGGGGCTGAAACAGAGCTGCACGGACACTGATGGTGTGTGATACTGTGACTGATAACAGTATTGATTAGTGCAGCTGTAAAAAGCTGTCTACCTGCGTGGAGTCGATGACGGCAACAATCATGTTGAGCAGCTCACCGCTTCGTAACGTTTCGTCTGGAAACTGAATTTAAACACACAGATTCATCAGGTGACCATGAGCCACATCAGTTAGCACAGTGTGTGTGTGTGTGTGTGTGTGTGTGTGTGTGTGTGTGTGTACCTCAGTGTATATGGATGGGGTGAGGTAGCAGAGCAGCCGGACATCGTCCTCCTGACACGCCTTCATGTCTATCATCAGACAGGTGTGCAGATCACCGAGAGCTGTCGCCTGAGCAAAAGACTCGTACAGCATCATCTTCCCATTCGCCGCTTTACTGTACACACGCACACGCACACACACACACACACACACAGCCCTACCTTAATAGGCATGCTGATATGGTATGCATCATGTAAAAAGATGCTGGAGCTACAAACAAATCTGAAATGACTCTCAGTGATTCATGTTCATGACAGACAGAAATAGTCGGTCTTCTGTCACATGACTCCTCTCTAAGCTGGATGTATCTGGGCCTGTCCTGGCCTCACCTGGCTTTGAGGTAGTAGAGCAGGTGATATCCAATCTTGGGTTGTTTCTGGTAAAATTCAGCCAACATGTCAAGCAGCACAGAGAATCCACTGTTGTCCTCCTGCATGGTGGCCAGGTTCCTGAAGACTAAACAGACAGGCTTCGACACTGACTCCTCCAGGGACCTGAGACACAGACAGGTAATCAGAGAGGGAGACAGTAAAGGACCCAGATTCTTTAAGTTCTGAGACAACGTTATCAGCTTCTTGTGTCCATCTGTCTGTCTGAACTACAGCACATCAGATCAGTTGTAGATGGATCATTTAACAAGAGGCCCCTGGACAGACGTGGAAAAGGGCCCAACTGCTCCCACATATGAACATGACACAAACACGGCTCTCTGAGCATCTCTGTGGATGTCCCCATCCCCACAGCCAGTCTTACTCCTCAGTGATCTCCTCTGGCAGGACGTCTCCTCTGAAATGGTCTTTAAACAGTTCAGCCAAACAGGAAGCCAGAGCAGACATCTGCTCCGAGTCAAAGTCCTCCTGCAACACAACAAAGTCCAGTTGAGTCGAGTTGAGCTGAGAGCACGATGCCGCAGAAACACACAAGAGCAAACTCACCTCCAGGATCAGGTCCACTATTTCCTGCATCACCTCACACTGAGTCTCTGTGTCACTGAGCAGAAACACGAAAAGACCAACAGATCAATCAAACAGCTGTGACCTTTGACCTCCACCTCATCTGACCATCTGAGGAAAGACGGTGGCCTCACCTGGTTTTCTGCAGCTGCTGGACTTTCTCCTTCATGGTGTCGTCTAACTGGTCCAGCCATGGTGTGATGTCAGCAGGCTCCTCCATCACAGCTTCTTTGATTGGATGGAACCGGAACTCCCGCTTCTTTCCTGCAAAACAATTGGTTGAGAGCATTGAGATGTGATCAATAAACATTTTCAAGAGCTGCAGGTAGACCCAATGACGAGTCATCAAACTGGATTAAACTGGTTTTCACTGGCTCTGTTACATGGCTTCATTCTGATATAAACTGGTTTATTCTGGTCAAGTTTAACGACCATTAAAATCAGTTTATTGTCACCTTTGTTGTTGACCTCCTCCTCGTCATCACTGAAGGCGGCCTCTGTGTTGTCATAGCAACCTTCCTCCTTGTCCAACATGTGGTTGTCCATCTCCAAGGAAACAGCCTCCTCCATTTTAACTGCAGGACACACACACAAAATGAGGTTGGAGCTGAAAGCCACAGACAGGAAGTCAAACAGTACGACAGAAAACCTTTTTCAGCAACATAAAATGAAGTAACTTTATTGATGGGGCACCAAATCACAACAAAGTTGTCAAAAGAAACTTTACATGTAGAGCAGGTTGCACCCACATTCTGTAATTAAATTTATTAAATTCATCAAAATCCAAAAATTGAAGCAATTCTCACACGACCAAGTGACACAAAACAACACCAATACTTTAATATATTTTATAAATCATTATTTGTTTTGTTTTCCATTTTTTATTGGCAATTTGTATGGATAATATAATAATGTGTGTGTGTGTGTGTGTGTGTGTGTGTGTGTGTGTGTGTGTGTTACCTTCAGTAGGCGGCGATGGCGAGCTGCAGAATTCAGGGAATCTCTCTCTGAGCATCGACCGAAGCTCTCGGTCCAACTTTGGATTATCAAACAGTGGAGCGAGATGACTGAGAGACAAAGATCAATAATAATCAGTAATCAATAATCACAATGTGGTGCACTGACAGAGTGAACACTGCTTGTGTGTTTGTGAGGTTCTTACGCCAGAACTCTCTTCTCCATGATGAAGGTGAGTGAGTTAAAGACACCCTGACGGACCTGAGACTCCAGCGGAGGAAAGAAGTGAGGGATGATCTGAGGGGACGAACAAAGAAGGATGAAGGAGACAGGAAGCAGGAAGCAGGAAGCAACGGACAGGAAGTGAGAGGTTTATGATTATTATTAAAAACCCCTTTAAATTATTTCAAGTGTCAGCCAATCAGAGAGGGTTGTGAATAACTCATCCAGCCAACAACAATCCACTCAGTTTGAATGTGAACACATGTCCAGCTTGTGCTCCATAAAATATAAAATCAGTGTTTCTGTGTGTGTGTGTGTGTGTGAGTGAGAGAGAGAGAGAGAGAGTGTTACCCTGCACATGAAGTCCAGCAGTGTGGCGGTGATGGCAGGATGTGGCTTCATGGAGTGATGCATCACCAAGATGGCTGGTTCTGAAACACACAAGACAACATGAGACTCAAAGCATAAGAACCAGTTTTCCTCACAGCTTGATGTTTCCACACTGAAACAGGTTTTACTCAAACTGACATTGACAGATTTTTTAAAAAACAAAACAAAACAAAACAAACAACCCATGAAGAAGTGACAGAGGGAAAATATTCAAATTTTATCTGAAATTCATGTGAAGCTTTTGTAGCTAAAGCTACATCACACCAGCATTTCAAACTCTCATCACAGATTCAGTTTAAGGAAAACTGCACAGGACCGTCCGTCATCACAGCGTCTGACCCTGCAGAGACGCTCTCAGGCTGTTCAGGACTTTTCTGTGGTCAGCGTTTGGGTGGAGGCTGGGCTTTATAACCATCAGGCATCCAAGAGAAAAAATACAAAAATGGCTGACATCCATGTAGTCAGCAGGTTCAGTTGTCCACTATTGAGTCCTGTGAGAAGTTACTTGGACTTGAAATAAAATGTCTGGTGCCAAAGTCTCTGTGAAGTTTAAGTTTACACCCGAATCTGAACACAGGTGGTGCTCAACATTCTGAGACAACTGACGACACTCGAATGTTTGCTGTTGTCAGGCAATGTGTGATTGGTGTGCCATGGGCTGTAGACGCAGAGGTCCTCACAGCCCACTGAGTGTGTGTGTGTGTGTACGGACCTATGTTCATGATGCTGTCTTTCTCGGGATTTAAGAACAGCCAATCATAGAAGAGAGCGAGCTTGGCATTGGAGGCAGCGACATTCGACTGCAAACAGATCAGATGATTAGTTATTAATTTTAGAGGTTGAGGAGCTTCAGAGGTTGACTGCCTGAGGCCCCACCCACATACCGTGCAGGTGGTAAGCAGCCAGCCAATGATGGCCCAGCGCGGCAGGATGTCAGAGCTCAGCACTTCATTGGACGGATGGACCACTCCACAGATGTAGCGAATGAGATCGCAGCGCAGTGATTGGCTCTCTGCTGTGGACAGGTACTGTCTCTGAAACCAGTCCTGATACCGCTTCTGCTGCCCAAAGCGCACCTGTGCACAGGTAACACAGTCAGAGAGAGTTCTCTGACAAATGGTTTTATAGGATAAAGGTCAGATTTGGGCTTCATCCACACAACTATGTTTCTATGTAAAACACGAACCTGTTGCTGAGTTTATGCCATAGGAGGTCAAAAATAAACTCTGCTCGTCTGCTGACTGTGTTTTGTTGTTGTCTGAAGACTTTAGAACAATGATGCAGACGCCCACGTATGCTTCCAGACTGGAGCTTTAATCACAACGTGATACTCCCAAACTATGTTTTTCTGTCACCATGGCCGACCTAATGTGTGTTGACCAAAGCAAAGAAATCTGTGCTCTGTAAATGTGATGTGTGGTCATGAGATTTCAGCCGTGTTCTTCTGAACGGAGATCACATTAGTTTCAAATGACAACGTCACAGTGTGGATGCAGCATCAGGTTTAGACTGGATGTCAGATGGAGGCTGCGTGTTACCCTGGAGGTCATGAACAGCAGCTTGGTCTCCATGTCAGGAGTTAGACGACAGGCCAGAAACTTCCTGGAGGTGCGAGCCGTCAGCAGCTGGAGAACACCTGAAACATGAAACACACACTAGCAGATGAACTGAGATGAACTGAGACACATCAGTCACAGAGCGCAACCAAACTAACAAGCTAGGCAAAAGAACACTGTGCAGTACAGTCGGTGCATTGTGGGTAGTGTGGATTTACCGGTGAATTGAGGACTGAGGACTTGTGGGTTTTGCAGCAGGTCTTTCCACACCAGCTCCATCTCCGGGATGCGAGCGACGTTCTGCAGCAGACGAACCAGGTCTCTGCCGATGATCAGACACTCCATGAACTACAGAGCAGAGAGACGGGGTTACAACAGAAACCGCCAGGGTGATACATACAACCACAGGACTTTCCTCCGTACCTTCTCCCTCAGCATGCTGACACAGAAGTCGACCTCTTTCTGACGCAGAGTCAGCAGGTTTGGCGCTCCGTGGTCGACGATGAGTCGCAGGTAGGTGTAGACCGACATGGCGATGAGCATCCCGCTCTTCAGCACCCACTCCCTGCACAGAGACAACATTCAGCGGCTCCATCTGCTTCAGCCCCAGAGCTTTCCCTTTTGTTCTAAGATGCAACATAAATACTGACTGACAGCAAATCCAGAACCACATCACAGTTTGTGTGTCATGCAGTGTGATTCAACAGTTTTAAAGTGAAACAGACTTTTGGTCCAGCAGGATGTCGAGGACGCTCTCAGCCAGCCACAGGTTCTTAGCAGAAACATCTCCTCCTGGATGTGAACAGGAACACGTTAGCGACATAGCGACACGTGGACTCACAGCTTTGATCACCTCCATGTGTTTGCTCTGTCTGACCTGCAATCTGTTTCAGCAGCGTCATGACGACGCCATCAGCTCCCATCATGCTGCTCTTCACCAACTCTCTGACCAGCCACACCAGCTGCACACACATCAACATTGATATGATGTCATTACAATCACTCGTCTTTACAGGTTAACACCTGTCAACATGTGTGTCCTGTCATGCATTTGTGAGAAAAGTGATTACCAGCTGATGAAATATCAGATCAGTCTCATTGGTCAAAGTCTGCATGAAAACTTTCAGCTAAAAAAATTATTCATCTGTGTATCTGTGACTGTACCTGTATGTGTACTTGTCAGAGGTGTAACAGTACATCAATATGTATCGAACTGTATGGTACACGCATGATGGTTTGGGTGCACAAAACAGTATGGAGAATATACAGTATAAAGTATTTAGACTGATGAACATAACATAAAACCAAATTTACATATGCGAGTTTCACCCGGAAACCTTCAGCAGCGGTTAGCCTTTAGCAAGTTTAGCACATGACTGAGCTAACGTAGTCGACCCGGCTGCTTCTTTCATTTCTTGTAATCATGACGCTTCTCTAAACTTTCCAAAGTTCCTGGATTAACCTCTGAGAGTGAAACAAGTCATTTCACGGAGGCTGTGTGATGCTAAAAACAATTTATCTACCGTTTAAGCGGTGACAAACGAGAAAGAGGCTGGCTGCGTCAATCTGCAGACAGGAAGTCACAGACATGGCAGCGATTCTGGCCAGTTTTCATAATAAAACACATTGTGCAGATCGTTCTGTTTTACTAAATCACCTACAGCGACCTGTGACACATGGACGTGTCATCAGTGTTTTCCTCACCTGAGCCAGAAAGCAACAATAAAGATGGGAAAAGAGGAAGATGGGGAAGTTTTTGTACCAAACTCATACCGAACCATGACCGTTACATGCCTAGTACCTGCGTACATGTACCTGTTTATGTATTGCTGTGTGTATGTTCCTGTGTGTGTGCACCTGTATGTGTGTACCTGTATCTGTGTGTGAATGTTAGTGTGTACCTGTGAGTGTGACTCTGTGTAAGTACCTGTGTGTGTGCACCTGTATGTGTACCTGCGAGTGTTCTTGTACATGTACCTGTGTGTGCAGGTGTATGTTATACTTACCTGCGTTCTGGGGACGTCCTGTAGTTTGAGGAACTTCTCCATCAGGATCTGATTGATCTTTGCCAGAATCACGTTCATCCCGTCTCTGTTGACCAGCGTCAGGTCTCTGTAACACTATCACACACACACACACACACACACACAGTGTCTTCCACCCAGTGCAGCATGGGTCCTCAGATGGATAACTGGAGATGGAGGCGTGGGAAAAAATCCACAGGGTAAACCCAACCCCTGCCTGAACACACACACACACACACACAGTCTGCCCATCTGCCCTCTCAGATCTGCCTCTCATGGTCACTGTACACACACACACGCTGGCGTACGCTCACACTCCAACCCCCTGGGTGACCTGTAGGACCCTGACAACCTTTGACCTTTCCTTAAGAACCAAGCGAGTGCATCTGAGTGGAAGTGAACGATACGAAGTGTGAGAGGTCTGCATCTGGTCATTACCGTCCTGAAAGCAGCCATGAGAATGCACACACACTGTGGTGCACTAGCTGAAGCAAACGCACACACACACACACACACACACACACACACACACACAGAGCATGCTTTAAGCTCTCTCCTATATACTTTGTTTCCTCTGTCATGCCTTCACCCTCATGTTAGAAGACACACATGTGTGCACACTGAGCTTGAGGTCGTGGCGTACAACGTTTGGTTGTGGTGAGGAAAAAATTCAATCAGAGCAGAATATGTTTACACACACATACAGTGACTGAGATCCTGTCGTTTCAGCCCTGAGGTGAGAAAATAACGTTGTGCTGGCTTCGGCCATGTCCTCATCCTCCTTTAACCTCACGCTCCTCCTCCTATGGTGTGTCTCTTGATCCTAATTGTAGATGACAGTGTGTGTGTGTGTGTGTGTGTGTGTGTGTGTGTGTGTGTGTGTGTCTTTGAGGGGGAAGGGAGAGGAAAGGTGGCTATCCCAGTGCACAGAGAGAGAGAGAGAGAGAGAGAAATAGAAAGAGAGGGACATCCGTGGAGAGACAGACAGAAAATTGCTTTCAGGTCTTACATAAGATGGAGAGAAATGTGCTTACAGTTTTGTTAGAGTCTCATCCTTTGTGGTGATAGTTGGTGGTCAGTGGGATAAAACAGGAAACAGGAACATCAGCATGAGTGCGGCTGAATGGGCTTTAAAGCATTAATGAAGAGAGCAGCACTTAGTGTGAATAGCTGACAGAATTGAACCACTGAGAGACAGATGGAAACTGTGTGGTTTTTTTAAAAAAATTCTATTAAAAGTGTCTCCCTCCATCTGATTTGACGCTATTGAAATTGTTAATGAGAATGCATATATGCAGATTGTACATGTTTACACTTGTGTGGTGGAAAATAATGAAGCTTGTTTACTCAAGTACTATTCTTAAGTATGATTTTTTTTTGCTACTTTATGCTCCACATTTTGAAGGAAAATGTTGCACTTATGACCTATTATATTTATTTCAAAGCTACAATTGCTATTAGTATTAGCACATAAACAATACAACAACAAAATATGTAATAAAATTTGATGTATTGTTGAGGACAGACTGCCCATCAGCTCATAAAGCAGAGTTTATAACCTTTAAAATACTCTTTACACATTGATGCATCATTTAGAATCTGAAAGGGCCATTCTGCACTAAAGGTACTTTTACTTTTGTTACTTTAAATACACGTATTTATTATATTATTGCACTTGAAGAGGATCATACCTGCCATTTTTTATGCTTACATCAAATAACTACATACAACTGTTCCTGCCTGACATCTCTTGAAACACTGAGCCATATTTTACTATGTTGAGCTCTTTAATTTTATTAAATTCAACGCTATAATGACACACACACAGAGTTCCTTGTGATGTAGTACTTTTACACAGTGTCGTTACTTCGACTTAAGTGCAGATTCTTGCACCGCTGGTTGCGGGTTTATGCCTTCCTCCCAGTGAAACCGGCTGTCTGCTCCAACATGAGCATGTGAATGAGTTTTAAAAAGGCTTCAGTGTATGTGCGCGTTTCGGCGTCTGTTTGAGCAAGTGTGTGAGCAAACGTGTGTGAGTGTCAGTGTGTGTGTGTGTCCTCTCCCAGGGATGGCCGCTAATAGCTCGCCTCGGGCAACAATTTAACTCAGCCTAACAAGGTTCTCCCCAAAGTGGCCCCAGGGGCATCTTTCACAGAGGCAAATTGATCACAAAGACTATCACACAGCTCGGCTCGGCTCGGCTCAGCCTGCTCTGCTCTTCACCTGCTCTCCCTCTTCCTCTCTCTCTCTTTCTCTCTCTCTCTCCCTCTCTAGTGGGATGATTTAACAGAATGCATTATGAACATTAAATCTGAGTCGAGAGAGCAAAGCAGCAGCAGCAGTCTTGACTTCATAATTGCAAAATCTTTGTGAATGACAGGAGGCTTCACATCCACAGCAACTGCTAAGGACACACACACACACACACACACACACACACTCTCTCACACACACACACACACGTACAGGTTGAGACTCATGATCTGGACGCAGTGAAAGAGAATGAGAGAGAGAGGAATGTGACCAGAGAAAGACCGACCTAATGAGAGTCTCTTCAATGAGATTACGAGCACTAAAACAGGCTAATCTTTGTCATTAAGAAAAGATGCCGCGGTCGGCTAAGTCATATTATAGGCTTAATGTTGCTAGTGGGTGCCATACACCTGCCAGCAGTGAACACCTTCACACAGCAGAGGCATTTAGCAACATGCTCTTGATTTCAAACAGCTAATGTAGGTGTACAGTGTCTGTTTTATGTCTTCGTTGTAACTTTGGAAAAACAAATCCTACTTTTTAATGCAAAAGTTGTTTCCTATAAGTACTTTATTTCATTCCTACTCTTTTTCTAAATGAAAACTGTCCATTTAAAGTGTCAGTTTTAATTAAACAAGAGAAACTTTTTTTTTTAAGCTTAAGGATCATGCATTTTTTTTCCAATGCAAAGCTTTTATAGCTTAAAAACCTACAGTTAACCCTTAACAGGAGCATTCAGTCTATATGTTCACGTACAGAGCAGAAGCTGGAATGTTAAACTGATGCCAACCTTCAGTATATGGACTAATCTGCTCTGAGCGGTAGCTAAAGTCTAATAGGTGGTGTGCAAGTGTGGACTTTGGACACTACAAGTGCAGATCCTGACGTTATTCATTGCTAAGTGCAGCTACAGTGTTCAAGAGTGGAGTGAGGACAAGATATTTTGTATGTTTCTATGTGTGTGTGTGTGTGTGTCACAGTGCATGAAAGTAAACACCGTGTTCTGTTTATCCACCCTCTGCTCTGTTTTCCCTTACTCTGCACACAGTCACACATGCACGATTGCACGATTATATAACTCGTACTTGCGCTCACTTTTCTTATCTCATTCATTCACTTAATCAGTCGTTCTCCTCCCTCCTTCCTTTTTCTCTCCTGCATTTCATTACTCTTTCTAGCATAAATTTGCTGTTTATTTGCTTTAGAGATTTTCATTAACTTTTAAAGTCAATGCAGAAAAGTTTTGGTCACATAGAGACTGAGATTTAATTGAAAACTTAACAAAAAGAAACAAAGCAATAGAGGAAAACCAAAACAAAGAAAAAAAATCCTATTCTTCTATGAGTTTTTCTTTTTAATTTTTACAAATTACAGTCTGTTTACCTCTTGCATTAAATAATTATTAGATCCTCTACATGACAGTGACTCAACCAGAGCTTAGATATGCAGGTGAACTCTGCATCTCCAAAAAAAACCCCCAAAACACTGAGTATGAGACAGCAAAAGTCTGCTGCTGCTCAAAAGGTCCCGATATGAGTACTTTTAATAAAAGCAATGATATCTCTCTCTGTTCATACATTACTCGGTTTCTGTGTTTAACAAGCGCAGTCACCCTCTTCCCCTGGTTTTTACTTCAATGTAAATCGAAGGAAAACGTGAATATTGAATGTCATTGCGCCTCCATTGAGACATGCTGGCTTCATGGATGAGTAAAACTGACAAAACAGAAGGAGCTGTCAGAGGACTCTATGACTTCAAGGCAGATTTAGAGTTTAGGAGTGGTTCAGGCTGAAATCCCTCCTGGCTAAGATAAAGTGGAGACACAAACCGAAGCGTGCCGCGTAGCCCACGCTTTGTGTGTGTGAAGATTAAAAAAAGAGAGAGACAGAGAGGAAGAGAATCGACTGAGGAGAAAAAACTGCTCGCCTCGACTCCCCCAGACAGCCGCGGAGGGATAAAACCTACATGGAGTGCACGCTGAGCACATGCTAAACAAACACGAGCTATGATAGCGGCTCAGTGGGACCACAGAAGTGCCATCCAGGCCACACACACACACACATACACACAGCATGGTGGGATGTTTTTAGTAGTTGGACTGACAAAAGGTCAGGCAGACACACTGGGTGAGGAGGAGACTGGGAGTATCTGAAGACAGGTGCACAGACGGGTGTGCGTGCGTGTGTGTGCGCGTGTGCGTGTTGCAAGAGCACTCTGGCGGTACCTCAGTCAGTCAGTAGGGCTGTGCTGAGGGATTAACAGTGTGGCCTGCATGGGCTTGGGGTAATCTCTCCTCTCTTCTTACATAACACTGGGCCATTAGTCAGCACAAACACACAATAAACAACACAATCAACAACGCAGAGCTCGACAGCAGAACACACAGACCACACAGACCCTGATCACACTGCAAAGCACACAGTCGCTCAGGCAAGGTGCCCACTGTCGTGTACAAAAGGTGATTTCATGGCAACAATGGAAAACGATGATTTGGAGACAGAACATCAGCGCTAACTTGCTGTTTCTGATGGAGGCTCCTGGTTTCCAAACAGCTTTTTTAAAAATCAATATAAAGCATGTCACTTCATATTCTGGTGTATTTTATTCATTCCTGGTGCTCATTACCAACCTCAATTTTCATTTAGACTCCCTGTTATGATTTTTATCATGTTTTGGGACAAACTGTTGCACCTCATATACATTTTTTTTTCTTATTAAGATCTTGAGTCACTTTAGCCTCCGTCTCTTTAGCATTTCTAAGCACCATTTAAACATTTAGAAAACAACACTATAATGCAGCTGTAAGCATATATGTGGGCAGTCTTTTAACTTTTTATTTATTCACTTCAGATAATATTTTTAGGAGAACAGCGCACATGAAAGAATTTTTAACTCATTTTTAACTGTTGTCCTTGCACATTTTTTATAATCAATTTTATCTTCTCCTTTGAAGACATACTTCATATTACTAAAGCTGTGTTTTCCTGTGTAGTCATTGTTATTGTGTTTATTATTATTTAGCCCACAGGAATAGCTATAGATGCTAACAAAATAATAATAAACACTTAAATCTGCTTACAAAAGCATTATGGCTCTTTGTTTGGGGTTAAGGTTAAGTGTTACTAGTGACCTTCAATATCATACATACTATGTACTTAACAAATAGTAAGTGCAACATTTCGAGGGAAAATATGTTAAAGTAAGTGACGAATTATATTAAAAATCTTTTTGTGAACATGAAGGTAAAGTACAACCATCCGAGTTACGTGACATAGATTTATCTAAACACACGGCTTCTGTTGGCTTCAGCTGAAAATTGATCCCGGGATGCTTTAGAATCGGACAAATCGATGCTCACACAAGCCTCTAAAGCAAAGCAGGATGGGACTAATTCTATTGGCATGAGGCCGTCAAGCGTAGTGTTGCAGCTGTGTGTGGTGGAGTGAGTGAGTGAGTGAGTGAGTGTGTGTGTGTGTGTGTGTGTGTGTTTTCAGTGCCTTCTGCATCTGTAGGTGAGCACAGGCCGTCCTGCACGGTCACATAAATGATGTTGCAATTACAAAAGTCACTGATGAGTTTCGTCTTTCTGACACCACCTGTCGTCGCCTCATTGGTTTACTGGTTCTTTCACACTCTCCCAGTTTCTGTCACTCTATCTTTTCCCATGGTGAGGCAGCGTGGGTGATTGTGATTTACACATATCGCTAACAGAGTGGATCAAATGGCGCTGCGAGCCCCTCCTCCCCTGTTGCTCCCTCCATCGCTTAACTCTTTGACCTGTCTGACCCGGCTGCATCTCAGCGGTGAACAAGCTCTTCAGCAGTGCTACAGTGTGTGTGCAGACACGTTGTGAAGACAGGAAGCCGTCCACTTGCAGAAAACATGTCTGCTTGTGTTTGTGTGGTTCTGAAGTTCATGTAAACATTCTTTAGTGTTTATTGGCACATGCAGAAATCGCAGAATCTCAGTGCTCATGCTGATTCTAACTCTTTTTGCTCTAATTTCCTTTGCATTACCAAACTTATTTCTGCCTTATTTTTGACTTATCAAACATTTAAATGCAATAATAAAAATTATAATTAAATCAAAACAGACAATAGAACTGAAATCATTTTAGTTATTTTTGTTGTTTTGTGTCTCTATGTAGAGTTTTATTTACAGTGCTATGATCTAATGCAACTGGAACTGCTGCAACTTCTTTGTTGGTTTTTAGAGGAACAGCATTCACAGCATCATCATCATCATCACGCTGCCGTTGAAATAAAGACATGATCATCTTGTTTATGACATTCTACACAGCACAAAGCCATTTTGAAAAAAACAACAACACAAAGCTCCATTTAGCGAGACGCAGAAAAGGCCCCGGTGATATTATTCTGTCTGTTATTTCTGCGGCCACGCGATGGGGTGACATCATCTTCGGTCAGGGCTTCAGGAGTTGTGGCTATTGTTAAATGATAATTACCACGGCTCATGAGGGGCCTCTATTTTTTATAACCTTGTGTTTGTGAGCACATTTCTGCATACGGGCAGCCGAGACTACACACACACACACACACACACACACACACACATACACATACACACAGGTTGAGAGTGGGGGCCGCACGGCCCATACTGATTTAATTCTATCTGACAAAACCCTTTGGGGCGTGCAGAGGGAGAGAGGAAGATGGGAGAGAGAGGGAGAAAAAGAGAGAGAGACATGGAGAAAGAGGGGTGAGAGAGACGCTTCAGGGGCCTCTTCTGCCAACCACGACTATAAAGTGAAAGCAGGAGCTTTCCGTATCCCCCCCCCCCCCAAAGCCTCCCATGCACGAGAGTGGTCGCGAGTCCCATTAAAATGTGGATAAAATACAAGGTGCATGACAGAGGAGTTTGTCATGGGATAACAGAGGGAGAGAGAGAGAGAGAGAGAGAGAGAGAGGGGTGGGGGGGTGGGGTGTTTGGCCTTCTCATGTTTTTGCTGCCCAAGGTTTGATGGCCTGAAGCTGAGACAGCAAAAAGCTTCATGTGACATTAAAAGACGAAAATCAGCAGATAGACAGATAGATTAAAATCAAGTTTCTTCCACCAAATTCTTAATGACTAATAATGCTGATATTAATATTTATGATCCCCTCAAACTGTGTGTATTTTGCCTTGACTTTACGTGTAATTTATCCATTATAATGGGCATATGTGGCAACAGTATATCTATATATCTATATCTATATCTATCTATCTATATGTGT
>JAPZDX010000008.1:15587-30726 GCA_029783625.1 Naso annulatus | reverse complement strand
ATTAAAACAGATTTTGGGAGGTAAATGATGAAAACAGGACGTACCAGGTGCTGCCACCTTATTGGCTGTTGGAGCTACAAAAAACAAAAATATTAGAAATGAATGAATTAATGAGTACATGCAGGAATGGAAGGATGAAGAGTGAGAGGGAGATTGGGTGAGCAGATTCATGGATGAAGGGATGAATCTTTGCGTCCCTGTGAGCTAACGCTCTACTAGAACAGACGGCACACCCTGCACATATTGATGTAACTTCAGGATGGTAATCATGCTGACCTGAAGGTAGTCTGCAGCGATGAGAGCTGTTAATATTTCCATCCACAGGGTGGCAGCAAAGGCCAGCTTTCTACCTGTGAGCTACATTCATATGGCATGCTGAGACTAGGAGAGTAAGTCATAGACGAAAAACACCTCATGAGCACGACGGCAGACTTCATTAAACGGCTGAGTTCAACAAACCCACGTTTGGTTCAGATGTTTTATTGAAAATATAACACTGAAGGGCCCAAATTCAACAAAAACCACAACAGAGAGAAAACCATGAGGTTGACACCAACATCCTCTGATGTCAGTGATTAGAATATTTTCACTCAGGATGCAGAAGTAAAACGGAGGCTGAACAGCAAGTTAGGGACTCTGCTTCAACATGTAAACCTGTAGACACTCAGCCTTAAAAAGACACATCAAGTATTCTGAGAAGGGAATCAACATGATCAACTCCCGGTAGAAGAGCACTTCAATAACAAAAACCTCGGTGTAAGCAGAAGGGAACACGGCATCACAAGCCGTCCTCCCACGTCAACATAACATCAGTTCAATGTCAGGCGAGGGCTGGCGCCCCACAGGAGGCATGATGTGTTTGATTACATCACACCTGCAATGGCAGATAAAGCTGCCATCATGTCTGTATGATGGCTGCGTGTCGTCAATGCTACATGTACCTGAATATATCTACATCATAATACATAACTCCTCAGCTCAGGCTCCATCTGCACGTATACAGATATTTCATAAAGAGGATTTTTTTAATCTCTGTTACCAATAAATAAATAAATGAATAAATAAATAAATCTGTCAACACCAGAGGGGACAGATTTCTCTGTCCCCATGACAACGCAGAAAAGGTTGAAAACACCCACATTTGCATGCCAGGCCAATAGGTGGCGATAATGGGTAGTCAATCTGTCACATCAAACACCGCAGAAGAACACTGTGTGCATGATGTTGAGCGTGTTATTCAGCGAGCTGCAGTTGTCAACATCTGCATTTGATCTTTGACAAAATCAAATTCAGAGAGTCAGGTGTTCAGGCAGAGTTACTGCTTCCTGTTGCACTGGAATATAAAGTCTGCAAGTGCAAGGAGAATACCGACTGGGAGTCACACCAAAACCGATATGACGACATTTAAACATATATAAACAACAATAGAGTGCCTAAGCCACGCCCCCTCCGGTGGACCCCACGGGACCTTAGTATGAAAAAAATATGAACGGTAGTCAAAGGGGAAAGGAAAATAATTTTTTTGTCTTTTTTGACTTGTGCCCTGATTTACACAAATGATGTTCGTCAATTTAAATGATCATTTTTCACGTGAAGAAAGTCTGTTTGTCGTCAAATTGTCGATGTATTAGCTTGTGAAAATACGTAATCATGAAGACTACAACATCAGTCACATAACTGACGTCAGAATGGTTATAAAGGTTTTCATCTCTCTTATTACTTTTCCCCTCGTCCTGGAAAAACGCTGTGAAACCTGCCGAGCTGACGGCCGTGTCTGTACTGATGACGTATAGTGACTGAGACGAGACGTGGTTCACTGAGCGGTCTCACAGAAAACATTTTACTTTACTGTTTGATGACAAAATTTGACTTTCTTTACACAAAAATTTATCTTTTAAATTGCAAACCATCATATGTGTAATTCAGGGCAGGAGCCAAACAGGATCTAAAAACTAATTTTCCGTCTCCATTGACCACCGTTCATATTTTTTCAGAAGTAAGGTCCCATGGCCCTGAAGTAGAAGGGCGAGACTTACGCATTCTATTACCACACACAAGCTGAGGTAAAGACGTCAGCGTTTCCTAGAACCTCAATTTCAACTGTCCACACATAAAACAGAGTTTTAAAAATCTCCACCTTGGAAGGTGTTTTCTCAAACCTCTGTTTTCAGTGACCTAAAACCCTGTTTGTGTGTGGATGGGGGACCAAAATCCAGAGAAATAACTGTTTTCAGAAATACCCGCATTCGTGTGGACGGGGCCTCAGACAAAGGGGCACTGCAGGGGTGTGTCCTCAGTCCCAGACTCTCTGATGACACATTGTTCTTCCATTTACTGATCAGTTTTACAGACGGTTGGTGTTGGATCCCCAGCTCCTCCTTATTCCATGCTGAAGGGACAACACCTTCTTTAGGAAGTTAAAGCAGTCCCAGCCGACAGCCTCAGACAGTCATTGCGACTAAACCAGAGCATGTGAGCGGAGCGGGAGCGAGTGGTGAGCAGGAGCAAAAAATTTTAGGTGGAGCTGTGAGCGGATTTTTAAACAGTCTGGAGCGGACTTGTAGCGGCGCCGCTCAACTCTGCTCCAGTGCTGCTCACATCGTGACTACACCTGCCACAGTGCACGCAACATGGTGTAATTTAAAAAAAAAATCTAAATTACAATTCGATTTAAAGGCTGTGACCTCAAACGCAAACGTCTGGTTTATGAGGCTATATGAGGAAAACCACCGACTGGGAGGAGTGATGCGCCCCACGGCTGCTGGCAAGATGTGTTGGGGATTTTCTTTCTTTCTTTCTTTCTTTTTTTGTGAGTGGAGCAGAGTAAAATCTGTGTTGGGTGGAGAGTGGGATGTAGCGGAGCGGTGTGGAGAGGTGTTGAGCATTGGAGCGCACACTACGGACAGCTCCATGAGCTGTGAGCGGTGTTTTGTCCCGCTCGCGCTCCGCTCACATGCTCCGGACTAAACTACCACTGCTGGAGGAAAGACACACAAAGATCCATCCCACATCCCAAACAGCTTTCCAACAGCAGAACCTCTGTTCTCTTTCCAGAGACTCAAAAAGACTCACCACACACTCTGCTGCATGCCTCTTCACCATCATCATCCCTACATCTGTTAAATTTCATGCACAAGAAAAACTATCAGAGGAAACATTTACAGATTTATCAGACTCTGTTTTCTTACCATCTGCAGTCTCTGAACTGGAGCTGCTAGTTTCTGAAACACACCAACAACTGAGGTTACTGCCATCGTCATCATCATCATCATCATCGTCATCATCATCGTCATCGTCAACATCACAGTGTCAGAGCTGCTTGCACACATAAACGTGTCAACAGGTGAGTGAGTTAAAGCAGCGAGTGGAGGAAGGTCGCCGAAAGCAGGAAATAACTTTCACTTCCTGTAAACATGATACTCAGTCTCTGGTTCTTTCATCCTCACAGTAACATCATTATGATCATGTTCATACCTGCAGGAGCTCCTGCATCAAAGTGGGATTCATCTGGAATCAAACAATTGAAACAACGATTTAGAAACAGAACATGTGATGTTTTGAATGTAGCGAACTGTTCAGGATCAAATTTTAAAGCATTTCAGAAACATTCCTGTTCTCACAGCGTGTTTTCATGATCCTGTTTCAGCAGCCTCGCCACACTTGTCGGTAATCTGCTTCATGCTGGTTAATGTCACGCTGTCCTGTTTTATTCTAACACATAATGTTTTCATTAGACTGCAGGGCCACACGTCAAAATGTCTGCTGGGAAGAAAAATGGTTGTTTACCAGCTTCCACCACCAGATGTCAGAGTGTCACAGGGAGATGAGTAGAAACTACAGACTCTTCAGATCCGTTATGAACAGCCATGACTACTGTCTGTGTGTATAATGTGTGTTTGTGTTGTAGTATGTCCCCGCAGCAGAAAAAAAAAAAAAAAAAATCACTGTCTTTTTTCTTTCTGGCAGGAGGTGACAGTTGCTTCTGAATGTGTTTTGAATGTTTAAAAATCTGAACACACAAAATCTGGAATCGGGTCTTTTTCTTTTGTTCTGACTTTACTCGATTATGATGTTCAATGTTTCAAACATTTTATAAATTTAGGCTGTAATTCTTCTGTTTTTCTATGAAAAGTTTTATTCTAAATGTTCAAGCTTGAGGTTGAATCATCTGTACTGGTCTAACTGGTTTCGACTGTTCTCATTCTAACCAGTTCGGGTGACGGTCACCCGCCTAATCCTGCTGCGTGCAGCAGCTGTTCACAGGCTGTTCCTCTTAGAGCAACAATGCTGAGCGTCAGTAAAGTCGAGTGAAGGTGCAGGCTCCTGAGGAAACAGATACATGACCAGTGTGATGAACCCAACAGCAGCGGTTCACATGTGAACTCTTACCGGGCTGATCGGGAGTGACAGCGTTCATGCTCTCTGAAACGACAGAAATGACATCATCAACAAACACAACAAATGACATCACAGCATAAACATCATCACAGTTCAGTCAGAATATCAACAGAGAGTAAAGTCACCAGGGATGAGCTGCAACGTGGTGATAAACAGCAGCAGCTTCACCCAGTAAACTGTACAAGTTCATTTTGACAAACAGACTTGAGAACAGCTGATGTGTCGCTGACTGGTTTTGGTCACATGGGGAACTTTTTGTTTGTTTTGTAGGACAGACGCCTGATCCGTCTTAGCATTCCTGCAGGGAGCACGTTGAGGCGTGATCAGTTATCAGTCAGTGTCACATCAGACACACCAGTGAGCAGATAAAGTGCAACTGTATCTGCCATTTTAATAGCACAGAGCATCTTTTTAAAGCTACAACATATCCAGCGTTCGAGAATTGGAACTTGGAAAATGTGTAAAAAATGGGAAACAATTTCATTTCAAATTGTCCAAATTCTGAACAAATTCAGAGGTAAATCTGTGAGGTTAGTGAAGTGGACAACTTGTTGCTCACCTGTGGGGGCCTCATCAGAAGTGGAGTCTTTATCTGAGGGACAGACAGACGGACAGATGAGACAGGAGACAAACATGTCTAGCATATGTATGAAACACACACAGGTGACTTACCTGTTGACATGGCTTGTATTCCAGTATCTGTAAGCACAGCGGTGCATCAGCCACAAGTTTTATCGTGAAAATCAACCAGGAAATTAACGTAGAAGATTTGATCTCACCATTGGAGTCGAGGTCTCCCTCCACCCGCAGGAGAAACAGTGAGAACAGAAGAAAGACGTTCCTGCAACAAACAGAACCTTCAGTATAAGAAGCTTTGTGTCCTCACAGGCCACCGTACAGAGGTCAGACCCAACACCGAGCAGCATGTGCTTTGTGTTTGATTCATCTTTCAGTTTGACTCTTATGTTACAACCTTAGGCTGTCCTGTGATCGGTAGGTTTCATACCCAGAACATTACAGGGTCACTAATCTGTCTGATCTTGTGTTGTCAGTTTTGGACTTTTAAAAAGTTTATTTAGTTTCAGTGACTTTTAATGAAACATTCAGATTGTATAACACAACTGAACATCTCTATTTGAGTCAGTCAGCAGTGAGTATGATGTTAAATGTCTGATTGTTATTATTATTATTTTTATGTTTCTGAACCTTTGATTTTATGTTAAACATTAAAAAACAAAATTTTACATGACAGGAGCATTAAAGCTTCAGTGATTCAATTTTGATGATTTTTTGATTGATGTCAGCTCAACAAACACACTCACACAAACTAACACACACAAACACAAAGCAGTGAGCTCGCAAAAAAATCAGTAGATGACAAAACTCTAAATAAAATAAATATAAATTAAGAAAGGTCAGCTTTTACATATTTTTTTAGAGTGATGTTTCCTGTTTCCGTCTCATTTTGTTAACTCCTCTGTGTTTGCAGAGTGTTTCATTGTTGTAAGTAAAACTTTAATCTGTCGGCTGTTTTCTTATAACGTCATTGCTGTGATCTTTGGAAAGAGACAAAAAGACACAGAGGAGATGATGCACAAACCTGGTGAGCATGATGATGTGAGGTCAGACAGTTCCCTGGATGGGTTTGACACGTAGACGAACAGGTAGACGGGCAGGTTACAGTACTTCAGTATTGCACCGCAGGAATCAGGAATCTTCTGGCTCTGACCACCTGGCATTGTGACTTATATACATGCCCAAATGTCACCAGACCTTAGAGAGAGGAGGGGAAAGAGAGAGAAAGTGTGTGTGTGTGTGTGTGAGTTTCATGTTCGCTCAGTACAGAGAAGGTTAAGAAGCCTCCCACACAGGTTCATGTTTCTGTTTCTGAATGTAAACTCGAGGTGGACCTGCTCACATTGACATGATGTCGACATATTCCCTGTTCTCTATGACCACACACACATCTGCAAACAATCTCATGGTGATTATTTTTCCTGATCAAATGATATTCTCTACTGAGTTTCGATCTGGCAAAGAATAACCTTTTCTTTTTTCTTTTTTTTTTAGATATTATTTTTTATCAAGTTTTCAATAGAGTTTAAGTTTTTTTTTTTAAAAACTCTGAAAAGTAACAAGAATTTCTCAAAGTCAGAGAAATGTTCTCACTCTAAAGATGTTCTGTAGCAGCTACACAAGCACTGCGGCTGAAGCGCTGTTAGAACATTTCCAACAGACAGTGATGAAACCCTGAAGCCATGTTGGCCAATCAGAAGCAGGAGAGACTCCTCGTAGCCGTAGACTACCTGTCCAAATCAGGACTGTGCTGTGTCGGATTCTGTAGTGAACTCTGCAGCACATTTTAAAACCTCTCTTCCTCAGTACAGTGAAAGAAGAGCTGCATTTGGGTGCACCTGAGAAACAGAGAAACACTATTAATGTAGAAACAAGCTGAAGAGGACTGGAACTTCACTTTAGTGAGAAAAATTCTCATCTTGAAAAAAATGTCCTCATCCTTCAGAAAAGTCTTGACCCCAAGGAAGCGCCCTCAAGACTCAATGAAATGAATTTTTTTTTTCTTATTTTAATCTTGTGTCCATGTGTTAATTGTTCATTTCTGTCATGTAATATGCCGAATACATGTTAAAATGATCTTTTTCTTTAGTAATTTTACATCAAAATCTGGTCTTTTTCTCACTGGAAAACTGTCTGTGAAGGTTCTTGTCCGTCCAGGTCATAGTTATCTTGGGCAATTAAGTCGAAGGCGACTGGACTTAGTGATATGTCTGTGAAGACGATTCGCCTCTCGTCCTTGATGAAGTCCCTTGGATGAGAGGTGAAACGTCTTCACAGACATATCACTAAGTCCAGTTGTCTTTGATTCCTCACTGGAAAATGTTTCTCATTTTTTGATGACTCATCCTGCACTTGGGGGCGTTTCTAATTTTTTGTGTAATGATAATGCTTTTTTGGATTTTTTATCAATTGATATCCATCACGATCCGCTGCAAGGATGAACCTGCACTGTCAGCTTCAGCAATTAATTCAAAAACATAGCTACGGCCTGACTCCAAAAACGTTTCATCCCTGTCCAATTTGTTTCAAACCGGGTTCCAGAGTGGAATCTTTTAAATCTGCTACCCAATTTCCGGCTCGAGTGTTCATGAAAAATTTTAGAAGTCAATTTACAGCTGAATTTCTTTAAAGGAGGAGTCAGTAGGATTTTACTAAAAAAATAAAATATAGACATATACAAAAGTGATGCTGCTCAGTCATCCCTTCTGGGCCTCTGTATGTGTGTGTTGGTGTCTGTGTGTGGAGACACGGCGCCCTCTGCCTGTATTGATGTTTTGGCTGGCTCAGGACCTGCTCGGGATGAGTTACCGTAAAGAGCGATGTAGATGCGCAATCAATTTTTAAGTCTCTGAAGTGTAAATGGCGTGACCAAAGTGAACAGGTGTGTTTCCCCCAGCCGATGACAGCATGCAGGTGAGGTCGAGAGCAGCGGAGCACAGCTACTGGAGGCCGTCCAGACCGGAGAAAGTTACGAATGTGGCTGTAGCGCTAAGAACAGGAAATATAACCCTCATGAGCAAGCAGATAAAACTTGTTCAAGAGCGAGCGTGAGTCTTGATTTGGCTTTAGGCCGTTTTGGAGCACTGAAGGAGAGGCTGGGAGGAGCGATGCAGAGTTGGGCTGCTTTGTGATGGACAGGTAGGTGCCAAACACCAGCAGTTAGCTTGTTAGCTTGCTAAATTACCGACTTCTCCATTAAACAAATGTAAAATAAACTCCTTTTCTGTTAGTAAACCGTGTGACCTTTTGTTGTGGGCGGAGATTGGCTAATGCTGGCGAGCAAGTTTTGACAGACTCTTTATTGCACAATGGCCGAAGAAAATACGTTGTTTTCTGAATATGTAAGGTCGCTCACACTCCAAGACCACGAGTGTTACTTTAAAAAGTTAATTTGAACTGATGGGACTAGATTTGCCGACCCCCTACACACTCACTCACTGGATGGACCATTTGACAGGATTATCTACGGTGCAATGGCCAGACGTACACCTACCTGATGGAGAAACCAAGTGTGCACACTGAAGAAAAGCTGAAGGCGTATAAATCTTTAGATGCCTGTAACTATGTCCTTGACAGGTTCAAGACTTGAAATATAAAAATTATACCGATGACTTTTGTGTCATGCGATCTTAAGTTCTACCTAGTCAGCGGCAAGGCCAGAAGACGACCATGTACCAGGCATGGCTCATTGTAAACTGGAGAAACAGCTACATCTTCACGGCGAGCTGCACATGCATGGCTGGGTAAGTTACGCTATCCTCCATCTCATATTTTACAGTTTTATATTTAAGAGTTAACTATGCTGTCATGTTAGTTGAGATGAGCAAGTAACGGTAACGTTACGACTGCTGGTACTATTGCTGTTAACGTTACCACAACTCCAGCTAATACTGCAATAATACCTCTACTGCTGCCACTACTACATTACCACTACTACTCCTGCTACTATGACTGCTGCTACGACTATTATTATTACTACTATTACCGCTAACTTACTGCTACTACTCCTGCTACAGTGACTGCTACTTTTACTGCTACTACTAATTTACTGCTCCTGCTACCTCTACTACTACGACTGCTAACCTACTGCTACTTATGTTATACAACTGCTGCTACCGTTGTTATCATTCTTTTTTCACTAATCACTCAGTTTCCCTTTCTCCTCTGACACTGCAGCCTAGGCTCATGTTGCAGCTGTGCAGCAGCAGTACTATTTAAGGTGGAGCTGTATGTTAGGATGGGGAGGACAGAGCAGCCAGCAGTCACTCCAGAAGAATGCCTCTGGAAACAGACGAAGAGAGAGGTCAAACCAGCAAGAGATCAACTTCCGGAGACCGACAGTAAGCCAGTTGAAAGCAGTCCCAGCCAAAGTCAGGAGGTTCAGTAGCAGTGCTAGAGGCATGTGTGAAGATCAGGCTCTCTTTGCACAGAGAAACAAAACAATAATCAAGATAGAGTTCTTAGTAAATAATCATTAAGATGCTATTATTTCCAGGCTTAGGTCCACTCTAAAGTCGAGTCAGACATCATTTACATTCACCATTAACACTTGAGTCTCCACACTCTACATACTGTAAAAATACACAAAAGCAAAAAGACCCTCCAAGTCAAAAAGTCAAATAATCAGATATGTGACCATCAAGAAAACATAAGCCCACATTACAATACATTTATACAACATGGTGGTTCTGTATCTGTGAACCCTTTCAACAACAATCCCTAATGTGTTCTATAAATTAAGTGCTGACGATATGCACACACACACACACACACACACACACACACACTAAAATCTGTGCTGCAAAACAGCACAATACATTATCAGTATCACAAGTCCTCTTTTGACTGGTTACTATAAACCCAAACAAAACAAATGATTTTTCATTGTGCTGTATATTCATAAGTTGCCAATAATCTAAGAGTGTGTGTTAAATATTGTCTTATATCATTTTTCTAGAACTCACAGATGGAGACATCCAAGAACTATGTTCGATTGCCCCTGACGCTGCCGTTCTTACCAGCATGGAAAACAGTGACACTGACACAGCATCCGAGTGTGAGCCAGAGCCTCTCCCTGCCATTTCTGACCCCACACTTGGACAGCAGACACCAGTGGACATCAGTGAGAAATGTGAGGAGGCCTATCTCAACATGAAAAACAACATCCACCCTGACCAGTGTGAGAGCCTTGTTGCCACCACAAGAGAACAGGCAACAGGCGCACTCACAGGGCCGGAAGGATTACCAGTACAACTTTTTATAGAGTATGTATGGATGACCACTTAAACAGAACCACACTGATGAAAATCCTGCACTACAATGACAACAACATACAGCTTCCAGCAGTTGTATGGGGAAGAGAGGAGGAGGAAATCACCAAGAAAAGGGAATGTTATGCCCAAGAGGTCAACAAAACCCATCAAAATGTACAGGTCAGTCTCTGTGGTTTTGTGATAAGACCTGATGAACCACACCTTGGCACATCTCCAGATGGGAAGGGATTTTGGAAATAAAATGCCCATATAAGTACAGGAAGGCCTACAGTCTTTACCCAAAGCAAATCTATGTTATGTATCTTGTATTTTGCCAGAACTTCTAACCTGCAGCCAAGATGCTGCCCTTCAAACACCAGTATTCTGCAACACCTGCAAAAAGCCAGACTTTGGAAAAATGATCGTGTGTGTGAAGTTCCAGTGAACACCTGTTCCATTATAATTGTGCAAGAGTGGAAAGGAGGCTACAGAATTGGCACTGCAGTCAGTGCAGATGAATACACCTGAGCAAGCTGTGCCCGTCTAACAGGTTACCTTTGTCATATGAAGATGCACAGTGTGTATGTCTTCATAAGAAATTAACTACAAGATCTTTTTACAGCCACTTACAGGGGGAAAGGTGCTAAACGGAAAAAAAAGTACATAACTACTGTACATTAATCTTCAATATATTTTTATAACATTGGAAAGCAGTAATAGTTTAAAAGTTACAGGTTGCTATTTGTTATAAATGTACAATGAATTACAATGTTTGATAATACATAAAATACTTAAGTAATTATAATTTAGAGTAAATGTTATTTTTATATTTTTTCTTCTTTGTTGTATTTTGATCTGTAGGTATTCTGGGTTGTCTGAATGGATTGTATAGCATGAGCAAAATTAGCCTTAAGCTTCTGCCTATTCCTTTGTCGGTTGTCTGTTGATTGTATTTAGTGAAAGAATTGTTGTTGTTGCATATATCCTCTAACTGAAATGAACCATTCATTCTTTCATCATTCATTTATTCAAAAAAAAGGCAAGACAATTTAACTTTTGAATTTTCCTTGATATTTTTCTTTACATGTTAATATCAAATCACAAAAATGTTCCACAGTTCACAATCAACGACAATAATGTGTGAAAAGCCCACAGTTTGTCTCTCAGTATTACCTGAGTTGACAAGTACAGAAGGTATGACTTCACTGTTTACATACTTTGTATTTTCATACACATCATACAAAATCTCTGTAGATTAAACAGCGGGATCTCTTGAAATGTCTCCAGTGAAAGAATGTGTGTGTGTGTGTGTGTGTGTGAACAGGTGTACTGAAGCACTTAAACTGGTCAGTAGACAGCACTCCATTTACTGTACTCTCTCTTTTTTTGGCACTACACATTAACAGAGATTGGTTAGAGCCCCACACACAATCACCATGTCATGCAAGAGGCTAACTTGGGAAATTGGAATGACAGAATGCAAAATTTTGAAACTCTTCCATTTGCTTACATGTATTCTGACACAGACAGTTGTCTTGACAAATCCACCTCACAAGCAGATAACTGACACTTTCCTTTTGTGAAACTTGGTATACGCAAGGTCGCACCGTGAGCAGCTAGTTCATCCCTGATCAAACATCCCCTGTCTGCAAAGATTTCATCTCTTGGCTCTAACAGGTGCTAAAACCCCGATTCAAGTGTAATTTGTTTATCTGACACTCTCCCACCTCAACCTGGTGACCGGAATGAAACAGCCCCTGCAGCTGTTATTCCCACCAGGTACTTAATTGTGTTATCATGTTTAGAATTAGACCAGGTTTGAGCTCTAGCGGTCAAGTTAGTAGGCCTCTATATGAAAATCTCTGTACAGTCGATGATACAGCAGCATCTTTTGAAATGTCTCCTGAAACATTTTGGCATGTTAAGGACTGCACCCTTGCTTGGACACTGAATAAGGGGCTTCAGTACGTTTGCCATCACAGGTAGCCAGGATCTCAGAATGTGTGATACTGTGCTTTCACAAACTTTGAATCTATACGCAACATCTCTGTTACTGAGCCCCACTCTCAGCTTCATGGGGACCACTTATAAATGAACTTCCAGCATTAGACTTTAAGTGCACCTCTGCACACTATCTTTAATTTTTGTCATTGACCAACTGAAGATGACTGCAGTTAGTCCAGTGAGAAAAAGAAAATGTACAGCATTGTTTTAAACTGTGGACAATGAGAAGCGTGATTTCTAAAGTTCCTCTTCTTGCATCTTGTATTCTCCTCTTTTAGGTTGTAAAAGTCTTTTTTCAAGTTGACATACTCAGCACAGAGTTGGTCATACTTCTGACTGAGATTGTTGTACATTTCTTGTGGGACCATAGCCTCAGTTTCTTCCTCTGGTTCCTCTGGTGTCACAGGATCTTCATCAACTGTAAGACATTTGTGAAAACAAAGATAAATGCCAACGCAGTCTAATAATGATATCTGCATAGATCTATCTATCTATCTATTGTAAATAAAACAAAATTTGAATACTCTAACCTTGGCAAGGAGCCTCCTGCTCCACTGTGTGACTTTCCCTTTTCCTTTTCCTCTCCAGCCTTAAAAATATGAGTTAAACACAGACAAAATGTAGGCACTGTTAATGAAGGAGCATACACACAAAAATTACAGCCTACGGTTAGCTACAGTTAGAGAGCTCAGTTTGACCTACCTCTTCAGCTTTTCCACAGGCCTGGCACACTGTTGTCCATACGAAAACACAGAGGGAACGAAGTCCGGGCTGCCTTCATCCGTTATCCATTATATTACTCCTTTGATTTTGGAACTCAAGACAACATTTTTGCTGGGTAAGTAAGTAATATTTGTCTCCAATTTTCTGCTGTTTTGCCTCCAGCTAACACCGTGACACATTCATGACATAGACGTGAGAGGGGTCTATTCCAGTGTAGCTCGCTGTGTAACGTTAGGTAAGCAGTACAGCAGTACATGCAATACACGCTAAGTTACGACAGTTCTGGTGTGTTGAGCCGGGAGGAGGGGCCAGTTTGAATGTTGTGTTCACAAACGGCAACGAACGAATGCTGCTGACTCCACCTTTAAGTTGTGGCTGCTGAGGGCTTAGCAGCAGCAGGAAGAAAACAACTTCGGCAGCTCTGACGGTACGTCATTACAAACTTACACCGCTGACTACTGGCCTGGCATGCATACTACAGCGCTTTCAGTTGTTCAAGTAAACGCAGATTTGTTTTTAAAGAAGCAAAGGAAAGACTTTTTCGTTTTTAGTAGGGCTGCTCTCGTCCAAACGAAGCCCAGATCACACTCTGACTTCTGTTTCACAGGGTCTTTAAAGAAATGTTCTTTTAGTTGCAGAAATATTCTCGAACGACAAAAATGTTCTTGAAACATACACTTTCACATTAACTGAATGTCCTCACCCTGTCCTCAAGTTGTAGAACTGTATTCATGTACTACAGATGATCTTTCACTGTGAAAACCTCTGGCAGCTTCTCCTGAGCTGCTTTGGAACAGCAGGAGGAGCGCGATCTGGTTCTTACCATGACAGATCTGACTCAGTGGGGGGAGACCTCCCTGAGGTCAGGTGTGTGTGGGTGTAGGGTACGTAGAGGAGGGTCAGGAGCAGTCACCTCCTCTCTGTCACCAGCATGTTACTCATGCCCTTCAGCCACTATAACAACATACCAGTGTGGCGTGGCCTTCCCTTTTAATGGTGGAGAGACACTGGTATTCAGACACTTTGCTAAACCATCTAAAGCCTGTTGATGGTCAGGTCTTTGTAGATGGCTGACCTGTGTATGGTGAGGAGACAATAACCAACAGCATTGCCTTACATGGATCACGTCTCGGGGGCTTTGGTCTCCACCAGCACGTACTTGTCTTGCTTTAGTACCAGTCGGCCAACAGTTAGAGGAGGGAGGCTCTGACCTAGCCGCTGATGCGCACCATGTGTCTGCACTTCTATATTAGCTGATGACAATGAAAAGTAACGTCAACTGGAAGGACATGATCTACCTCTGGCTGTCAGTCACAGCTGTAGGAGGAAGAGTGGGATTGTCTGCCTCCAGCAGGGCAAAAATATCTGGGCGATGTTGACAGCCTCATATACTGGACATCAACACCTGGCTTCAGGTTTGGTCTGTTTGAAGGCCAACTGGCATCATAGAACAAAACAGGGTCAGCAGGTTATGTGGGATTAGGGCCTCCAGACCCCGTCTTTAGTCCGGACGGTTCTTAGAATCAAGCTTCCCTTCTGTCTCTTGTGACAGCACTATCCGAGGCTTGCCTTTGGATGGACCCTCACCCAGATCCGACCCAAACCGTGGAAACACGCTGCTACTGAATGTCTGATCTGTGAGGAGGCCGTTTCTGTCATGTCCTACTATTTCTGCTTCACACGTTTTCCTGCACATATTTTACAGAGAGCATTTTTGACCTGACTGCCATATTGAAAATAAAAGGTACAGGTCAATGTACTTCATTTGTCACATATACAACGTACAGTGAAATATGTTTTCTGCATTTAACCCGCTGTGCCCGGGGACAAACTCCAGATTCCCCAAACTAAAACTGAACTAAACTCACCTGCACTGACAAGCGGGCCTGCTCAAATACCAAAGAACAGAGAAGCTCAGATAAACACACACACACACACTGAGTCTTTGTGGAGTTTGACGTCCTCACAGTTCAGGGAATCCCCGTCTCACAAACACACACAGTGAGTCTAAACATTAGCAGCAGGTTGAGTTACATCGGAACACAGAATTGTCCAGACTCAGATCTCTCTGATAGAACCTGGGGAACAATCAGAGCAGAACAATGATGCTTTAATCTGGAAAACCACCAGAAAAAAAAAGAGAGAGAGAGAGAGAGAGAGAGAGAGAGAGAGAGAGAGAGAGAGAG
>JAPZDX010000007.1:26028337-26038801 GCA_029783625.1 Naso annulatus | reverse complement strand
TCTATTAATAATGTGCACATTTGTTTTTGCCAGTTGCAGTTTCATTTTTTTTTCTTCTTTCTTTTGTCCTTTTAAACTTCCTGTGCTGAATATGACCTCAGCCTAACCTTGGTGGCTTAAAAAAAAAAGCCCAAACACATCCAGTGAACAAAAAACACGCTGCGCTGTGAGGCTCACGGTGCAGCATCAGAGCTGGGCGGCAGCTGAGCAGACAGCAGCAGCACTAACCCCTGCCACGTGCCTCACCATCGACTTTTCAACAGCAGATGAATTTGGCATCTCCCTAAATCAATAACGTGCCATGTGTTTGTGTGGAGCTCTGAACTTCACACCATATGTAGACTATAAGGGAGACTGATGTCTATGTAGAAACGGATCATTTTGCTTAGTGCCTGAACAAATTTAAATATGATGACGTGTGAATTGTCTTACACCAACATACCATACCAAATGCAATTAGTAGGAACAGGTCTATACGTCTTATGTACAATACAAGAACAGTGCAGCTAAATACATTATTACGGTAAGTACAAACACTCACTGCTTACTACTAAGAAAAAAATAAATAGATAAATGGGTCAAAAAGAGCACTTATGATTCATTTTGAGAGACCACAGCAGTGTGTTTACATTTCAGCCCATCTGACATCGATTATTTGTCACACTACAACCATCCATTTTCCAAAGCATGACTTTGTGTTTTAGATTTTTGTGTCGCTTTCTTAGTGCTTGGTTTGCACTCCTTGCATTCTATAATACAACATTACACAACATAGAAATCAACTAGGAGAATTGCTGTAGATTAGAATTCCATCCATGAACATTAGATCTGTTGTTATTTTTGACAGTTTAGCCACCATTTCATTTTTTTTCTCTCACGTGTAGACTTTTTATGTCATTCCACTAGTTACGATACTTTAACAGGTCCTGCGGTCCCTATCTAAAAATCAAATCAAATCAAATCAAATAAATATTTTACAAAATAAGTGTATTTTAGAAGAAGTTCCTGCTGAGGACTGTGTCATTTGATACTCACTACAAAATAGGGATTGCGTTCTAAGACAGTATATGAAGTGAATACGCAGTCTTTTTTTTGCACCAGTCTGGGTGAATACCTAATTCTGAATTGGCTGCAGAGTGTCAATTAACACTTGATACAGGACGCCTGCTTAGTACTTTCAGTCAAAGTGTCTTTTCACTGTTCTAAATTAATATGCTGGCTCAGCATGTATTTGTGTAAGCATTAAGGCTCCATGTGAAGGGCCAATCTTCAAAGGCAATAATACTGCAACTTTACTTTTATCAGGGCTAGCCAACAAACCTCTACTGGCATTGCCATTAGCTGCCTGAGGACACCTTGACAAAATAAATTACTTAAATTAATAAAGAAATAATATCTTATTTACAACAGTGTCCTCGCTAGACAGACTATCAAATTATATTCAGTTTTATTCAATGTTATGTTGCTCTTGCCAGTATAACGTTAGCTTTTGGATTTACAGCTGTGTTAGCTGAGTGACTTTTTAATATCTCCTGTTGCCAAGTGCTATCTAAGGTGTACTGAATAATGAGTAATGAATATTGTTCTATTACAGTAGAACCTAATTGGATAGCAATGACTGTTCCAGGTATTAATCACATCCTCAGGCATTAAAAGGAAAATGGAGTTATGGCTTGTTAAAAAACTTAAGATGAAAGAACGCATGAGAATATGAATAAATGGTCAGAATTTTTTATTTCTTTGGCAAGTGTCAATTGTTTAAGCAGAATAATGCCCGACAACGTGTGCATTATTGGGAATTAATGAACGATGCACAGGCCAGAAAGAATAGAAACTAAGGTAACAGCTGACTTTTAATCTCAGTGTTCCAGTTTCCAGATATTTTTCTCTGAACGACCCTAACCCCAACCCTGAAATCTTAATTTAAATATAATCATTGCATTATTATTTTTGTTCAGCTGTATGGCTGACAGTAATTACTGAAAGGTTTGCATTGGTAAAGATAATGTAGAGTTTACGCACCAGCACCAATTTAACTCCAGTTTAAGAATCAGAATCAGCTTTATTGGTAAAGTATAGTGAAGGTACACATACAAATAATTCAAGAAATAAATAAAAACAGCCACAAAGAAAGACAACAAAGCTGAACAAATAAAAGTGAAGAGTAGACAGGACTGTTACGTACACAAGAATGTACAAAATGTAAGAGGCACCAATGTCCAACAACATTGAAAAAAAAAAAACAACTACTTACAGGTTGATTGTTCTGTAACTTGTAAACAATGAAATAGTGCAAATGAAATTTTTTCGAATATAAAGACATGAAGTAGATGATTATATTTACAAATACTGTATGTGTAACACACACTACAGTGTAGGATTTATGTTTCTATTTACAGTCCAAGATGATTTGTACATATTTTAAAACAAGACGCTGCATTTAAAGCTTAAACTGTTGTTTTTACTGGAAGAAAGTGGATGTTTTGTGCGTTAGAGTGTTATTGACAATGTTTAATCAGCTGTTCACTGAGAGATGGCCTGTGGGACGAGGCTGGAGCTGATGGTTGTTTTGGCTCACAATGCTCACAGTGGGCAGAATTTGGCGCATGTGTCCGGTGTGTGAGGGGTCAGCAGGGACATTTCCTTCTATCCTTCCCGACTCCACAGGTGTGTAAGTACTGCATTGGGGCAGGATGGCACCAGTTATTTTTTCTGCAGTCCTGACTGTCCATTGTAGTGTGGTCCTTTCTTTTAGGGAGGCTGGTCCAAACCAGAAAGTGATGGATAAATAGAGAAATTTGTGAAGCAGAACTGGATCAGCAGCTTCTGAAGCAGGTTGAACTTCATTTACATCCTCTGGTCCGTTTTGATGATTGTAGTAAACACTCACTTCAGGTCCTGGAATGTGGTGGGAAGGTTTCCATACCAGTCACAGCGTTGAGTCCCATGTTGACAGCATAATTCACTAACCTGTTTGACCAGAAGACAAACTGCAGGGAGACCAGTAGTTTGGCTGTGATGTCCTCTGGGTGGGCCAACACCATTTCCTTTAAGTATTTCATGACCACAGACGTAAGGCAACTGCCTGTAGTAACCCGATTTCCTGAGGGTCAGGGAGGTTGTGCAGCGTTTGAAGCAGAAGGGATCTTCACACAGCTCGAGTAAGGTGTTGAAATGTAAGAATAAGCTTTCTGGCAGGAGTGTTACTCACATCTAGGCCTCTTGCCTTCCTGATCTTCTGTCTCTGGATGAGCTGACACACTTCGTCTTCACAGATCATGAGTGTAAGTGGGATGGTCAGTGGGACGAGGTGAGAGGGTGGCAGAGGTGCAAATGGCTGTTTAATCCTAAATTGAAGCAGGTATAAAACTCCTCAAACCTGCAGCAAGGGCTGATCCAGACAAGCGAAAAGGCAAATTCTCCTCTCCATTTCAGACGGACTACAGGTGGTTACAAAAAATATTCCGGAGCCCCTTGGCTAGGAGCTGAAGCAGAGTTCAATTTTGTAGAAACGCAACCTGACATCATACTGTGGTGGCCAATGAACCGATGAGCTGATCAGAGCAAGCAGAGCTGAATAATCCCACCGTGAGAGGGAACAGAGACTTAAAACAGAAAAGGACTGGAAAGCGCAGCTCAGAAAATACCATCTGCATTTTCATAATTTCCTTTCCTCTACGGTTTAACACAAATCACCAAGTCCTTTCCAGGAACGCTTGACTTCCTTGTTAGGAAATAACTGAGAATTTAAAACCTGTTAAGTAAAGTATTAACCAGTTTGACTGTCATCTCTATGGAGGCTCTGAGGGGCAAGTGAGAATTTTTTTTTTTAAATCTCAGGTGTACGTGATAACAGAAAGTGGGGTGCTGAGAGTGCAGCAGCATCCCCGGGTTCCTCTGCATCGTTTTATTGCAATGGCAATTAAAATATTATTACTAAACAACTATTTATATGGGCTATATTATTCCTATTTAACTAATAAATAATTACCATGTCAGGACAATTTAAAGTGTGTGTGTGATGGGAAGCCAAATACAGAGGTGGAAAACAGCAGTCTCACTGCATCATGAATCATATCCAGTACAGAAAGTCCATTTAACAATAAGGATAAGATGAATCACATGAATATGTCTGAGAGCTTCTGATCCCACCTGCAGCCTCCAAATAAAGAGAGGGAGGTGAGGATAAAATCCTGTGTGTAATGTTACTCTGCTCCTGTTTGCACATGGACGCTTTGAATTGCACTGACAAGATAATTATTTAGAAAGTTGAATAGGAGTAATATAGCCTATGTAAATAGTTATGTAGTAATAATATTTTGATTGCCATTGCATTTTAACAATACAGAAAAAGCTGCTGCACCCTCAGCATTTCACTTTCTTTTATCTCGTACATACAAGTTAGTATCTTGTAGGTATAAGACAAAAAACAAAGATTTTCACTTGCCCATCTGAGCTTATCGAAAAAAAACCCCAAACAAAACAGAAATTATGCACTGAACTACAAACTCATCACTTTCAGTTACCCTTCTTGCATGTTGATTTTCATACCAAAAATATATTAATCAAAATTAGAGCATTCTTTGGAAAATGGTCAGCAGAAATATAAACTGACACTGGTATGGTCCTTTAATCGATTTGAACGCCACGTCATTCGCCTCTGTTCAGCGCCAGCCGTCGCTTCCTGACGGAGCTTCAACTTTGAAATGTAGTTTTTATCTCTGATATGAAAAAACAGAGAGAGGAGAAACGTGTTTGTCTAGACAAAAGCAACTTTGCGTAAGGAGAGTCATCTGATCATTTGATCTACATGAAAATATTTGAAATACACACCTTTACTTTAAAGTCCTGTGTTACTCAACAGTTACTGCACTTCCATACAAATGTTAATTCATGTAATAAAACTCGAGCTGTTTGATGTTGTGGGCCTACCACATATTGAATAATTTAGAAGTTTAACAAGTTTTTCTGTCTCAGGTTAAAAGACAGAGAACATTGTATGTGTGAGTGTACAGAGCTGGAGTCAGGGCGAGGAAGTTATCAGTCTGAGTCTCTCGTTGTAAGTGAGATTAAAAAATTAAAAAAATTTAAAGAGACAATTTGTGCTTTCAGTTCGGGTGACATCATAGAATTTTTTTTTGCAAACAAGAGTGTAAGTCACCTTTTATAATTTGTTGTCAGAGACTTCAGAAAAGTCTCTGTTGTGACATCTCGCTCTTGATGAACAGAACTACGGCTGTGTGAGCTTCATATAGGATGTGAATTCAGAGGTGTGGACTCGAGTCACATGACTTGGACTTTAACAACAATGACTCGTGACTTCACTTGGACTTGAGTCTTTTGTCTTGAAACTACTTGAGATTTGAATGCATGTTGTTTAAAAATGTGCCACAAATCAATATATTCCCCTTCAGCTCCTTAATCAGTTAACACGAACACTTCTCATTTCCAGCAAGTCAACTCTTTTGTTCCACCTCTGAGTGAATTACAAATGAAATGTCGCTGAACTAAAAAGATTCAAACACACTTTGAAACAAGAGAAGTAAAAGGAGAACTTCAGAACTTCCTGTGTGGAGCAGAGAAAAATGCTTCAGGTGTTGGTCAAAAAGAATTTCTTCAAACATGGCTGCTCACTGATGGTTCAAGACGGTTCTCTTTTGCACCCTGCTGAGGACCTTCTGGGTCGAAACTGGCTGGTGATTGATTGTTCTGTGAGCAGCCATGTTTGAATAAAGGCTTTTTAACCAACGCCTAAGTATTTTTCCTGCTCCACGCAAGAGTGCCTGAAGTTCCTGTTTTTCTTCTCTGCATTGACCCTTTTCTTCAAGAGCACCTGCATTCATCTTGAGATTTATCCAACAGGGACAGTCCTCGAGCACACCACTAAATGTTCTTCGCTGACACTTTAAAACAAACCACCACACATGACACACAGCAGCAGCAGCTGTCTGAAGCTGATTAAAAGATGTGACTACAACACTGATCCCTTGGAATAAGAATCAACACTGTTCACACTGTTTCATTTATACTAACGATACAGTCAGTATAATCGCAAAACTATTCCGGTTGATACTTGGGCCACATTTTTACGTTCCTTCTGGCTCAATATGTTCTTGGTTCATCGGCCCAAGTCTGGCCCACATGCAGCCTGACTGTCAGATGCTACTTCCACATCTGGACCAAATCTGACACACACACAGAAACTCTTCAGCCGACACAGGAGGATAACAGGCGAATTTGTCAAGAAGTGAAAGTATACGCACTGGACTTGGGCAGAGGACGCAAATGTATTGATCCAAAAGCTTTTTTTTTTGCTCAGTGTCGCAGTGAGGATTGTCTAAACCACCAGAGGTGCACTGTGGGTATAAGACTGCCGCTGGCTAAGCAGGTGCAGAGGGAGAGCAGGCCAGCATTCCCCACTCCTTCTGCTTTCTGCCTGTTACCTGTTAGGGAGGAATGTGGAGTGATGCCGGAGAAGGAAAAGAAGAAGTAGTGATCATGACCTTGGCATGTTCCTCAGAGAGAAAGGAAACAGATAACTGTCTCCTGCAGTAATCTAACAGAAACACTGAGGGATTGACCCTTAACCTATAGACAAGTGAAATTATTCTCTAACATTACCCGACTGCTAAAGGAAACAACTATAATAACCTCCGAGCTAGCAGCCTACACACGGAAAGAGGCAAGTTTTGATGACGAGGATTTAGACATTTTAACGTCAGGGCTCTTTTCTGCATGACTAAATCTTTCACTGAAACGAGTTTCCCACTGACACTATTTTGCAGAAGCACACTCGCAGGGCTTTGCACTGCTCACAACCATTGTGATTAGTTTAGAGAAAACAAACCAGTGCATTTTTTCCTCTATACCAGAATGTGTGTGTGAAAAGCCAGACCTTTCCCCAGTGCTGCGTGCTGTGGAGAGAGGTCTGGCTACGTGACACTACAGTGAGGATGAGCGGTTTGAGACCAAACCCAAATTTGGACTGACTGTATGGTGGCTCGTGCTGTACCAGGAGTACTGGGTGGATGTGGAAACCTTCCTTTGCTGTGAAAAACTTAAGCTGCAGCATTTTAAAAACAGAGATAATTACATTTCTATTAATTTACGAGTTTAACAAAAACAACACATTGTATATTGTCATGGAGTTTTCAGCAGGAATGTTTTTTATCCATTTGAACAGAGTAAGACTTGCTGTTTCCTCTGCTTCCAGTCTCTATGCTAAGCTAGGCTAACCACTCCAGCTTTGTACTTGACATGCAGACGTAAGACAAAAACCATGAAAATCTTACTCTCCTGTCAAACTGCTGCCTTAATGAGCTAGAAGTGACAGATGCAGAAAATGAAAAACTAGCGTTTCACAACACAAATCAGCAGTCATCCATTCATTCACACAGTAAAGACAGTTACGGCAAACCGCTCATCGGGAACTCAAACAGACACATTCTGACACGCAGCCTTCAGGAGCAGTTTGGAATTCAGTATCTTCTACATGCACACTAGTCAGGGATCGAACCACCGACCCCCTGATAAGTAACTGACCCACTCCACTATCTCCTCAGCCACAGCTTCCCCAAACAAACTGACTGAGAGTTTAAACATGAATGATTTACATAAATTGAAAGTACTGAAGTAATTATTGAGATTTGACATGACTGCAAAGTAAAGTGTATGTTCATGTTAACGGGGACATTACTGAACATTCTGTGGAATTCCTGAGATTAACCTCCCACGACGCACGAGAGAGGGAGGGAAGCTGACAGGAAGGAAACGTCAGGATGAGACAGAAAGAAAGAAAGAAGAGAGAGAAAGCTGCCAGTGCTTTTGTTTCATCACCAGTCCAAAAATATGTGTTCAACAGTATTGCTGATAAGACGTTTGTGTCATTCATTACAAAAAACCCCCCAAAAACTTCGAATATCAAGGTAAAGACAAGATCAAACTATTTGCATCCAGACTCTAAGTACAGGCCTGTGTCTTCTGTTCCTCAGTTGTGCATTTCTCAGTCATTTCCTGACAGAAATCCACTGTTACAGTGGGGCTACATACTTCCTCAGTGGATCCGAGCACCGGTGTGCACACAGGATTCTCCTGCCGCACACCTGACACCTCCACCCCGGGCTGCCTCTCCTCCACGACACCCTGACTGGGACCCTCATCAGACAGACATGCAGCCTCGCTTTGCTGCAACACAGGTGACCTCGGCTGAGATGAGCCCTCGTCAGAGGAAGGCGACGGCGGGTTGGATGTGAGGTCGATGCTGGCGGAGACGGGAGGTGGCTGGGCGCCCCGCACCTCCCTGCACACTTGCTGGGAAAGAAAGGAGAGGTTCTGCCACAGCTCGGACATACAAACCTTCAGCTGGTTCCTCTCGCTCAGCAGCTTCTCCTTCTCACACACCTGAGTTCACAAGACACAGCATCACCAGGTCAGCACGACAGAAACACTGACGGACTGTCTGCACCATGAAGAGACAACAGTTGTTTGTGATGCAGGCAAAACAAAGATGTGAGCTTTTGTTCAGATCGACATCAGCATTAACGAAGCAGCACTGACGCAGGGTTGCCTGGCAAAAAAAAGTTGGACCAGCTCAGCTACATCATTCAGCCAGGCTGATTACTTTAAAATATGACATGAGTATTTTTACTGATCATCACAAGCAAAAATTTAAATGATTGTCACTGTTTCCAGACTTACAGAGAGCGCCTGGGGTCAGGGTGAGATTTTCTGTTGTCACTATTAAGTAGGAATGTTGTGTGTGTTAGTGTGTGAGTGTGTGTGTGTGAGTGAGTGTGTGTGTGTGTGTGTGTGTGTGTGAGTTTGCTTATCTGTTAAATGTTTGTTATGTGATCATACCAGCTGGCAGATCTCGCTCTCCAGGTTTTGAATGCAGTCTAGCTTCCTCTTGCGACAGCGCTGGGCGGCGATTCGGTTTTTGCTGCGGCGACGGATGTCGTGGATAAACTCCAGCTGCTCTGAGGTCAGCTTGTGCATCTTGATGAGAATCTGGAAATCATTGCGTGGCAGGTTGGTGATCTGATCCACGGGGAATGGCAGCTTCACCTAAAAGGACAACAGGGTTTTAATTGAGTGAGTCATAGAATAACTCAGGGCTGCACGATTTTGAAAAAAAAGATGTAATTGTGATTATTTGATCTGATATTGTAACTGTGATATGATTTCTGATATTAGAGGGAAAGATAATTTTTACATGATTATTCTTATTTTCTCTAAAAGTCATTAAAGTGATTACAGAGTGATTTTTGCAGCGACCTGTAACAAAGAAAGATGTTTTCTTTGGTCTGAAGGCAGGAACACACTGCAGCACCACAATATTTGAGTTAAATTGTATTTTGACAAACACATTTCCCCTTGAACAAATATTGCAAATATCTGCTTTTTTAAGATTGCAGAAGTCCATGTTACAATTTCAAACAAATTTTGATTTAATGTGCATTCCTATAATCACCACTTTCCTCTACAGTCTATACATGTATAATCCCACTGCTTTGTTCAAAAGCTTAGTTGGTTCTGACGACAATGATTTCTGAAAAAAATCTCTTCAAGCAGCCAAAGGAAGAAACGACGCCCTCTATTTAGAAGTTGTGACAGAACTAGGAGAAAAAGAAATGGACACAATCTATTTTCACCGAAAATGTGGAAGCTTCTCCACCATGAACAGAAACATTGGAATGTCGACTCATTAGCGAATGAAAATTAATTGTTTATACTTCAACATTTCAGGGTGGTGCAGCTCTGATTGGTCTGATTGGCTAATCGGCTTATTTGTCATCAGGCCTTTTTTCTCCACTTGTTCAGGCGTCATGGCACGAACAAAAGAACCAAAGGCTCCACGTGCAGACAGGACAATTTCACAAATATTTTTTATATTGTACCACACTGTAGACAAAGGAGTTAAAAGAAAGTGGCCACAAGTTGCATTTTCTGAGGATTTTTTTACTGTTCAATAAAGCCTTCACCATCTGAAGGGACGTGCCTGCCTGCATTTGTAGGAGACCCGACAGAAATGACTTCTAAAAAAACCTGTGGGCCGGATTTTCTCAAGTCTTGTTTTCTCTCAGACTGCTGAAATCACAATACGCTTAAGGATTCATATGGAACTTTTGCTTAATGACGTAAAAAAACAAAAAACAACTCAAGCTTTGAATATTTATGTAGAGATGAAATTGACAGAAAACATGCATGTGATATAAACCAGGCCTGTCCCAGTAAGCTCTCACATTCTTTCACTCATTTTCAAAAACTGCAGGTGTGGATACTGGGACAGACTCTGTGATTGGTGGAGCTTGTTACACCAAATGAACACCTACAAATGCTGTTCAGGACAAAAAAGAAATGCCACTACCCCTGCATTTTGTAAAATAAATCATCTATGCGCTTACTTATCGTCACAATGTATGACTGCAACTAAAGATAAAATGACAATTTCTTTGTAATGAAGAT
>JAPZDX010000007.1:25986312-25998613 GCA_029783625.1 Naso annulatus | reverse complement strand
ACGTAACTTGTCAGTCACCAAGAAAAAAAAAAAAGAAAAAGTGTGATGAAACTGTCGGAGAAAAGGGGCAGCTCATACCTCTCTACGGCATGAGTTTTGATACCGTGATATACCGTGATACCGGTTATCGTGACATAGCTAACTGTGACTACTTTTTAATAAAAGTCAACTCATGTTTTGTCACTTACAAGCTACCTACAGCAGTTGGAAAAGCTTGGTTTGCAGCATTACAGAAATTTCCAGATTTTCAAATCCATCTATGCCTCTTAGCTTATCACTTCCTATTACTTTTATCTGCGTGTTGCAACAATGACCTCAAACTAATGCGTCTATGCAACTGAAAACTTGCAACAAGAGGAGTCATGGCAGACAGGACAAAATGTTCAAAGTGAGGCTTCAGTTCACAAGTAAAGATGACCATGGTGCTAGTTGTAATGTCTCTAAAATAATAAGAGTGGAAGGCAAAGCACATATCTCTGTGCATTTTTCAATGCAACATAGGGCTTAAATTTTAGGAATGAGAAGCATGAGGCACTCTAGTGCCACTGCTTCCCACCTGAGCCTCTCACCAAAGGTAGATATCATATCATGTTATAATAACCTTAGCTCACACAACCAGGCTCAGCTGGTTTTGTTTTTCTTTGACTAAAGAAAACCTAAAGGAAAACAAAAAAAAACAAATATTCTGACTAAATCCATCTGAAATGATGATGTACAGATTGTTGCTACAGTTAGCTCAACTAAGATTGAATCAGTGAAGTAATCAATAAAGAACTGTACCAATATGCATAATCGATTACACACTGGTATCAGTCAGATCTTATAAATTCCCAATCCTAATTACTGTGTGAACTATGACAGGAGTAGAGTTTCTCCCTTTGCGGGGAGGCATTGAAACTTGTTGCAAATGCCGCCTGTCCATCACAGCACTAATGCACCCTGACATACAATTCAAACACACAGCCAGACTAATGCACATACTGCAGACAGCCCTGCATGTGCTCATGCTCAAAGCTCTCCTATCAAACTCATTAGTGTTTGTCGATCCCTCAACTCATCTGTGTCTGCATGTTTCAAAAAGTCAGATTTAAGATTTTTAAAGACCTGTTTCATGCAAAAAAAAAAAAAAATTAACTAGAGGCCACTTTCACAAACACTGAGGCCAGTATAGTCTGTGTATGAGGGTTGAACTGGCAGAGAACAAACAGGATCCCAGAAAATAAATTGTGTCTTGACATGAGGCTGAGCTGTATTTGAAAAATCACTTTGTAGGCGGGCAAAGTGTTACGAAATCTGTGTCTGGAATATTCAAAGGGTAGTTATGCATTGCAAAGACAATGTATATCCCCATATGTTAAAATAAAAAGACATTTTACTTTAATTAAACCCCTGACAGATTCTAATTAAAGCCTCTCTGTCTCCCAGTGTTTAAGGACCTGCAAAAATCTTGACTCTAATTGTGGAAGCACAATCAAGACATGCTCAAACTGCACATGAAGTGATGAAAAATATGCAAGATGGCGTGAAAGCATTACAGACATTTCTGTGTTTGTTGGAGAGCCTTCTACAACAGGAAAAACTCTGCAAACCGTTTAATTTTAGCCAGCAGTCAGTGGTAAATGGAGAGTGGGATAAGTGTGAAAAGTGAGCACACTCTGAGCAAATTTACGCTGCAGACTTGCATCCCTTGAGGCTCAGGTATCAAGTTTTAAAAGCAAATGCTTCGTGAACGGAAAGTGCCCGCAAAGCAGGACTCAGGGGAATGATGAAATTAAAAGTGCTATGTGTCCAGTGGAGGCAATAACAGGCCAACAGCTGAATCCCATGCATGATGGGCCATATTTGGCCAAAGAGGATATACAGTCTGTTCCAAGAAAAGCAAGTATTCAAAACTTTTGCATAAAGACACAAGACTGACAAGTACAGGAAAATAATTCAAGTAATAGAAAGAGGGAAACCGGATAATAATTATCATCATCATCATCGTCATCATCATCATCAGGTGTGGGCAATGCCAGCTGAAATATGTAACTTATTCTTCCCATTTCTGATTGGACTATTTTAGGCAACATCATTATCCATCATATATGTTGGAATTAGTGTTTGAGCAGCCTAAATATAACACTGGTAAAGGTCAATTGTTTTCTTGTTCAAGTAGCCTGCCCACACTAGCCAATTAAATGTGAAACCCTTGAGAAAGCTCAACCGGGTTTACAAATGTCTGTGCCTGACAGAAAATAGGCCTAATGGTAACAGTCATGATGTAATTGATGCAGTAGCACCTCACAACTACACAGCCAGCAGGCCATAATTTATTCTGGCAAGTCTGCTGAAACTCAAATAGCCAGTATTTTGATATATAGCTAATATCCCACTGGGAATCAAAAAGGTCTTGTGAACTAGGGCGTAATCGCCACGGGGGACCATGGGACCGATCCCCTCCACAATACAACAGAGGAAAATCCAACCCCCCCCCACCAAAAAAAGTCATCTGTAAATACAGGTTCAAGCTCAGGAAACTGCACTGTGTCAGCAGTTTGTGTATAAGATTACACTTGGTCGATTGATGGCAGCAGTAATAAGCACACCTGGTGGCGTACCGCAAAAGAACTGAGCACGAACAAGACACAGTTACTCAAACAACACAAACAATATTTTTGGCAGGATGTCGCCTGTTGAAGTTCACTGTTTCAGAATTTGTTCGTGCCAAGACAAAAAGTCTGAAAAGTTTGTTTGGCTAGCAGCCAAACTCCCTATCAGCTGTTGTTCTGTGGTCCCTGCCTGTTTTTGGGTTACCTGCTTCACTCAGTCTAATAACATCTTTAATGATCCTGGAAATGCTATCATGACGCTGGCTATCATCTGCCTCTGTTAACAGTCACTGGGGTTTGCAGCTACGAGTAGGAGAGGGGGGTCATTGTTAAAAACCACGTGATTACAGCCACAAATGAACTACTGAGGTGAGATAAAAATGGAAGATAAGGACAACAGGGGTAAATACAAAATAATATTCAACGTGAAATGTCAATTATTCAAGTCATCAAGTAACTACAACATAAGAAGCTTTAGATAGACTAGAAATAATTCTCAAACATTAAAGTAAGGCTAAGGCTTAAAATGAGTATGGATATGGGTCCTTATTGCCTAGTTCAGTTTTGTATCTCTTAAATATAGGAGTGAGTGATACTATGAGAATGTACTGCACGTAAAAGGCATATCAAAATATCTGTGCATCAGTATTTACTTATTTGTCATATTAATGTAACCAGGACTTTTGTTAGGATCATTACATATTAATGTTAAAGCAGAATTTTTAAACTAGTTTTAAAAACTGCTTTCACCACCACCACCCCACCCCACCCCAGAGGGCCTCATTTAAAACTGTTGCCTGTGCACACAATAACACATGCAAATTCCTTGTAGCCAAGTCCCACCACTCAGCAGCCATCTTGGTCACGCCTCCAGGACAATTATTTATACCAGACCTCCACCAGAATGTTTTGGGAGAATGCCATAAGTTCACTGTCAGTGGTCACCAGGACATAAAAACAGCATGTACTGCATAATTCATCACTCAAATCTGCGCTGTGCACACCTGTACGGAAACTCTCACTCATGGTATGGAATGGATGCTTTATTTACTTTAAAAAAGGAAAACACCAACAAAAACCTGCACTTCACATCTTTCAATAAGATCCTGTAACAACACGCCCCCACCACCATTGTCCCTTGTGTTATGTAGCTGTAGTGCTATGTTAGGTCTACCTTAAAGCTAGCCACATGATTGCAAAGCATGAAAGAGTGCTTGTTTATCACCTCTAACACTGTAATCCTCCACAGCACACAAACCCTAATTGCATCACATCAAAGCCAGAGCAATGAGACATGGAGATGAATATGAGAGCGTGTTAATGCGTCTCGACAGGTGGAACCTCCACAACATTACGCAGCCTTTGCAGCTCCTTCAGCACTGTTACATCAGACCACAAACAGCTTCCTGCTTCATGCCAAGGCCAGCTAGGAAAGACTTAAAATAATTAAATGGCCAACTAATGGGTGCACTGTTTGTCATCAGATAGTTTGAGTAACCAGGACAAATTTGTATTGATGCTTTGTGAAGGAGGCGGGACATCCCATACTCCATGTATTCAGAGATTTTTAGAAGTGTTTAAAATGCAGTTTTCCAGGATGACTGAGTTGCCATCTTGAGCTTATGATTACTAGTTTAGTTTCTCTCTCTCTCTCTCTCTCTTACTCTGCAGTGTTTCAGTATTAAACAACTCGTGCTTGTTGTTCCTGATTTTTAGCCATGCTAGCATCATGACTTTAGGAATGGAAATATTGGTGGGACTTCCTCATAAGTCCAGAAAGAAATAAAATTGAAATAACATTAAAATAAATGGAATTATGCAGTACACTAGGTAACAGTGCAGTACACTCACATTAGGCAATCCGTAAAGTACCCAAGCACGTTTGACCCCCAAAGTCCCGCCTGATTGACTAGTGTGAGCTCTCCATAACGTGCCAAAGAGTTGCACGCTTTGTGGGCCCTGGCAGGAAGAAGTGGGCTTCAGCACCGTACAGATTCACACGCACAAGCACCGGCACGCATCGCTGACATCGATGTGACTGTTTGTGGGGGTTTTGCCTTAAATTCGGGCAGACAAAAAAATAAAAAGACCGGATAAAGAGCCATGGAAAAATCTGCAGCTGTCTTCTTGAACAACAGAAAACAAATATGCAATGTTGGGACAAGACGAAAAAAATGATGCGAACAATTATTAACATGAACAGTTATTAATACGTTCATTGTTTTCGTACAGTGGCTTAACTAATCAGAAAAAAACTACAGCACTTAAATGCACCAAAATTAAGTACAAATCTATACTGAGGAATAAAATAGTCATTGCCAACTTCATCACAAACTCACATCACTGCAACAAAAAGGCTGATTGACCTTGTTTTTTTTTCATAAGATAATATAATCCATCATAGTTCCACAGCAGAGAAATTTGCATTGTTACAGCAGCAAAGAGAAATCAAAAACAGAGAAGCATCCATGAAAAAACAGACAACAGTAATAATTAAAAAGTGTGTAGCCTACATGGACTCTTCACACTGGAGACATCATCAAATATATAGGACTGTCAGTAATTCTATTACAACAATAAATGCTTACTGTTGCTTAGAGCTGTGCCAAAAAATCAACACAGTAATATATTGCAATATTTATTTTCTTGATATCTGTATGTGACTCATGTCTCATGATACGTATTACACTGTGAAGTCTTTGACAAAACCCAGCCCTAAAGTTCACTGACACAAACACTTCCCGTGTGTCCACTGTGTCAGTGTGTACAGTTAAAGTGCAAGAGTGCACTTAAATTACATTTTTCATTTTGATGTTATGGCAGCCACATCAGTGTGTTTGGGAATTTTCCAAAATGGTCAAATGAATTGGAAAGGAAATTTTGAATTAAATTGTTGTTACTCAATTTGTCAGTTAAATTATTAATATACTGAGATGTTATGTATTAAGACTACCCAGATTAGACACAATAATTTGTAGGCTATCTGTTTTTACATTTTCAGTAAACCATCTTATCTATGGCAATATATATCGCAATATGCATCATATCACAGTGTATTATGATGTAATCGTATCATGACTCATGTATCGTGATGCGTATCGTATGGTGAAGTTCTTGCCAATATCCAGCCCTACTGTCACTGCTGTTAAACTTACTTACTCAAGCACGCTAGCTGGTTTATTCGGTAGTAAAATTAGCACCACAGTAGAGGATTTTGCACTTATCGCAAGGAGAATCTGCGAATATGTGGTGGCACATCAACAGAGCAGATCATTAAAAAGGAAAATAAAGAGTAGAAAGATGTTTACAAGAAAATTTACTTCTAAGATAAGGGGATGAGCAGAGTTTTTAATAAAATTGTAACTTTTAGTTACAGTTTTGAGAGTTCAGTTTAGAATGATAGAAAACATCAACATCAAACAGCAAAAAATTTTAAATTTAAATTTTTTAATTTTAAAAAAATGATTGAACTGATTAAAAAATACAACAACTAATCAGTTCTAAAATTGTTTCTGTTTATAATTACTTTATCGACTGTTTCATTTCTGTAAACCCACTGGTAGTTTTTGTTTTTTTTTTTGCTTGACTCTAGTTATCAGTCCTTTACTCATAAAAAACAGAGTAACTTCCGTTAATTACTGCAGTCAGATGATGCAGGAATAACCCAAAAACCAAGGATTAGAATGTGTATCTGTAGTTCTCTCAACAGGATGTCCATTTTCCGCAGCACACCTCTTGATTTATTTTATTCTCGGTCTCCATTAGCTGTGTCCCTCAGACACATTGATGAGACTCAAACAACAGATTTCGCTTTAGCTTTGCAACTGGAATATATGGATTTAAGCAGTGCACAAAACAGCTGACCACGACCTTACCATCTGCCCCACTGTCTTCACCCATCACTGCCAAACATGCCAGATGGGTTGCCAGATCTGTGACGAGGTTATGCACCAGATAAACCAGAAATACCAACAGTGCCCTGAGCATCAGAAGCTGAAAGTAGTGAACAGACGTGACATTTTTGATGCTGGTAATTTGTTAAACAGCACCTGATTAATTACTGGTATACTGTTCAAATCCCACATATCATCATCTCATTGGAGCATCATCCTCCGCAATACGAAAATACAAACACATTCCTGTGGACAGATTGTTTCCTGATCAAAAATTCTCAGCCCATCTCTCTTAAGTCCAAACAATGGCTGTTCAAATCTGCTCCCACTAACAAATAACCAGCAGCAGCAGCTTGGTGTCACTGAAGCGCTTTAGAGTCACAAATGCCGTCTCTCACACCGGGATTAGACGATGATTTTCTGTCATGACAAATTTGCTGCTGGTGACACTTTTCATTGTTGCAAGGTGTGAACAGATGGATCCATGAAATATTAAATGTGCAATAGCACAAAAAGGCAGCTCTATTCTTTTCAACATGTACAAGATAATTTTAAACCATAAGAAATGTTCTGAAATATGTTGCTGCGTGTTGGCTGACTGACTCAAAAGGCAGTAAGCGAAGCAAGGTCTAGTTGAGGCTTAATCTTCTAATTATTTGTGTGACAGCAGCGTAACTGTTCTTCATGTATAACCTGATATCTCAACAACTGTTCTTGTGTGGTTAGACAGAATCCATTTTTAGTGTCTGCACCAGCAGTTAGAGGAATTCTACCATTAAGCAAGACAATTAAAATAAGTTTTTGGTGACTGAAGCCAGAGTCAGAGCCAGTCAGTCAGTGAGTAGTATGTGCATTGGGAAATGAGCCCTGCAGGCTGTTTCGGCTGACTCTGCACATTGTGTTAGTTTTTCTTTTTTAACTCTGTTGATACATTGACGTCATGCCAGCTCCATGCACACAGCGCTGTGCCTGCCCCCTCCCCCGCTCTGCTCAAATAGCGCTGTCCTTTGCTCTCTGCTTCAGTATTACAGAACTTTGTTCAAGATGGCTCCGTTTTTTTTTTTTAAGTGAATGAAATAATTTTATTTACTTTGTTACGTTGAAGAGGGAGAAGCACAAGATCTAAGTAACACTTTATCAGTGTTCTACCTATGTTTATTTTATGTTGGTTTTTAGGCAAAAGGGGTCATGAGTGCAGCGGATTGTGGAGGCTCGCATGGGGAAGGGAAAGGTGGAGGAGGAAGCTACACAGACCATTTAGACAGAATGCAGAAAATACACGGAAGAGAGAGGGCACGAGTCACAGTTTTCTGAAGATCTACAGACTTTATAGTTCAGTCAGTTGTGTCTAGCTGCACTATGGGAGTCCAAAATCAAAATCAAAGACTCAAAAATGAGTATAATATATTATTTTAAAGTGATAATAACCCCCGTGCTCCCTTACAAACCTGACAATAGCCCTTTACTCTTCATCACCTGAGCTTGTCTGCAGCAGTTCTCCTGTTCTTCATTTATATGACATTTAGTTAAAGTGTCTAAGTGTCTGTCTCTCTTGCTGATGCCTTGGACAATGTAAAAATACATCCTCCACTGTTTCCTGTATTCCACAAAGCTCACAACTACCTGTGGCATGTTTATTTGTTTAATGTGCTGTTTTGGCCAATCTGACCAAACCTCATCCTAGATAGTCATGTTTCATTACAAAAGAAGCTCAGGTTTAGCAGGAAGTTGATAAATCTCAAATAACTAAATAAAATAAGATTAATTTTAAAAAGTTAACAAATTATCTCATCATCTCAAGAAAACAGCCTTTTGTTTTCTGAAGATAGCAAGAAAACGAGCTTTGTTATCCCGAGCTAATGAGATAATTAAATAATTCCACTGGCTGCGGATACGTTGCATTTCTACTACGTCACGGCTACGGTAATCCGGAGCCCTCCACAGCACAAACACAAGGCTTCTAGTTTTGTCAGATGCCAGAGCACAGCGCAGATTGAGCAGGACAGGAAGTTAGACCCAAATACAACATCCGGTTAATTTTCAGAATAAAACACTCTGTGATGACAACAGATCACATTTTACTAAGCTTCATAAACAAAACCTCATTATGTGTGTAACCAGGCCTAAAGTCAACAGATTGGAGGTTTTAAGCACCTGCGATCGTGCGTAATTCCGTAATTAGCACGAAATGGTTTCATTTTTTTTCCATGCTGCGCTCTGAAACACACCCAGTGGGTGTTAACGGACGATGGAGCACAGAGCAAACCCACATTGGAGCTGTTCCAGAACGCACACACAACCTGTGGAATCCCGGGGTCGGGCTGTATTCGGACCAAATCAGGCGGTGCACAGAAACGCAGCAGGGTGTTCCAGTGGTGTGAGTGTCATTCGACTAACATAACTGGACCCACTGTGTGATGTCAAGTTGTGTCCTCGATTCCTCCTCAAATCCATGGGTGGGGGGCGATCGCTGGAAGAAGACGCCTTACGTGATTGGCTGGCCCAGTGTAACACAGCCAGCTGCGGCAAAAAAGTTGAGCCAATTTCAACTTTTTGCACTGCAGCCAGCTGTGCTCTTTTCAGGCAGCTGCAGCGGCTCAGACCGCCACTGCCAAAACAGAAGGGCCTCGTTCAAATGAATGAAAAAACCTGCTTTTTCGCCGGATCACCTGATTTTCATTGAGAATCCACAAGTTACTAGTCAACTACCCTTTAGTGAAGCCCTTCATCAATAGGACTGCAACTAACAATTATTTTAAATATCAGTTTATTTGTTGGTCATTTTAAGATTAATTGATAAATAGTTTTTTAATTTGCTTGATACGGTTTCTTTTCTTTTTTCTTTTTTTTTTAGCCCAAAGCGACATCTTCCTGTGGCTTCTTTTTCTAAACTAACAGTCTGACACCCAAAAACTCTTCATTTATTATCAGAAAGAAAAGCATCAAATCCTTACATTTGAAAAGCTGGTGACAGTAAATATTTGAGATTTTTTGCATGAATTAACCACACACCTACTATCCAGAATGCAACTGCTGAGGCAAAGGTGATAAAAATTAACATGATGAGAGAATGTGAAAGAGAAAGAAGGAAAAATGGACAATAAGAAAGATGGAAGACACAAAGAGACAGAGAAAGCAAACATAAGACATTGAGTTTCCCCTGTCTGCCCTCGAGCTGTGCTACACCTCCTGGGACAGTCTGTACTCATCAAATTCACTTACACACACACACACTCACACACACAGGCTGCCCTTGATCAGTTCCTCTTACCTGCATTGTATTGTACCCACACACACATGTAACAGTGCTATGAGTGTAAATTATGAATGAGTTTTATGCAAACCTTCCTCCTTTGGTCTCTCAGACATACAGCAACAGAGAAGACCAAGAAAATCTCACAGGAAAACGACGACGACTCTCTGCATCACATTTAACTGTGATTGTTGGAGTTTTGTTCATTAAACACTGCATGCTGTCATGAAAACTCTGCTGTTTGCTGGCTGGAATGTGTCATTTTTCATGCGGTCTGTGTTCAAACACATCATGTTTTCATGTTTTATGTGCTCACAATGGATCCACAGCTCAGCACACTCACACATCACTCCATTCACTCCACTAGTCAAGGTTAATCCATCTGCTCCCTTGTGGTTGTTGTAAGACATCACATACACTGAACCGGGGTCAGTCTCTCAATACCTCTCCATGCAGCGTTATTGTGAAAAGTGCTTCCCATCCTTGCTCCTTATTTCCTGTTCTTTGAATGCAGACTGACCATTTCCTTCATTTTTTCCTATTGTTTTGACACATAAATTTAATTTCATGAAAACTTATTTCTTTTGCACTCTGGTTGACCTAATTCTACCTCTCTGCTAATAACACATTCTTCTCCTCTTTATCATTTCGAGTTACTGTTTTAACTAGTTACTATTCACTGTGAAAAATCATGTTGCAGTCGCTGTAAAGCTTCTGTTAATACCTCAACACATAATGACCATTTTAGAGTAAAAGTCTTCTAGCCTTTCCTGGTGAGCTTATAATGTGAAAATCTGCACAAATACCAGACTTTCATGTTATCTTTATGCTTTTCCCTTTAAAAATTTTCATTTTCCATTTAGGCCATTTTCTTTTTTTGAAAATGTCACATTTTCATCCCACCTCGGAAGCTGAACGTTTCTTTTCCAACCAGAATTTTATTTACAGATTGGTGGTGAAAATTAAGTGCACCAATTTCAGTACATATATTTACATTGTCATTAACTAATCTTCCTAAATTGAATAGCATTTTAACCTGCAGTTTGACACTGCATGAAAAAGTGGAGATAGAAGAAGAGGAGCCTGCACTACGGTGCTGTGTTTGATTCGGGAGAATTGGCTTCAACAAATTAATACAGAGATGCTACAGACAGACAGAGGAGGTCTGTGCATTTTTTTTTATTCCTTTAAATAACTTAAATGAAGGAAAATGAACTTCAAGATCAACCTGATTCTAAAGTCAGTTTTTCGTATGTTGGTGCTCATCCTTGCTGCGGACCAGATGGGAAAATGATACATTCTTTTTCAGCTAGTTCTGTTCACTTTCACTCATTATTTTGGGTTCACTCTTTTTCAAATACAGCACCACAATGCATGAAAAAACACTTTGTGCAGTTAATGGTCAATGTCTGTCTGGAGCAGGTGCAACGATGTAGGTCCTGAGCGTCATGGCATCATGTTTCCATGCAAAATTCCCGCGGTTGGAAATCAGAAGATGTAGGCCTAAAGACAAGTAGAGAGAAATACTGTACTACAAGCTGCAGAGAGAGAGACTGAGCAAAACTGAGAGAGAACAACTACGCGGCTTGTAGTCCTGGGGCAACACATCGACGTAATCAAGGTCATCGTTTACGTAAATTTGTCGAATAACGTAAATTGCGTCAACACGTTGCAAGGAGAAGGTAAGATGGCTGCACCTAGTCAGACAAGTAGAGTGGACTCAACCGAGCAAGCTGAAGCAAAAAAACTCGCCTACTCTCATCCAAAGTGTGGGGGCATTTTACGCAGAGACTGAACAACATGGTGCCCTGTAAGCTCGGCAAATTAGAGATGGCAAATCATAGCAGTACTACCGCCATGCTCGAGCACTTGAGGCACTCGAGCATGGCGGTAGTACTGTGGCGGTACTGCTGCTGTTAAGACTGGGCTATTTTATGTTGGGCATTAATGGCCTGCAGTGCATACACAGTCATATTTGTTTGTTGATGATTGAAAATAATTGAATAAAATATTGAAAGACAAATGATATGGTTTAAAATTTTATTTTGGGTAAATTTGTTGTTATATTAATTGAGTAATAAATAACAGCTTAACCAAAAAAATAAGATTAATCAATTTTTTAAAAATAATCGTTAGGCGCAGCCCTGGCGGCTTGTTCCTGGCGGTCATTGCGTTCTACATCATTAGCATATATCACACTTAGCAAATGATACAGTTTACTGCAGGAGCTGGTTTAGTCCAAAAATGTGATTCTTTTGCAGTTGGAGCAGATGAAGATCGGATCACGTTCATACCACAAACAAACCGTACCAGAGTTCATTTGTAACTGTGAGACTACTTCCTCCAGTGGGTCTCATTACAGCCATTTCAGATCCAGACCTGAGTCTGATTACTGTGTTCACACATGCCCAAACACACCAAACTCGGTCTCTGAACTGCTTTGTGTCGCACTAAAGCCTGTTTATGTGAGGCGCCCTGAGCCATCATTAAAATCAAGTCTAAACCTTCAAACAGTCCTTTAAACTAGTAAAAATGTTCCCACAATGTAGATACGTCTTCACAAC
>JAPZDX010000007.1:25885419-25903442 GCA_029783625.1 Naso annulatus | reverse complement strand
CGGTGCCATATCTCACCTTAGGTAAAAATGAAACAAACTACATTCATATTACTCCATATTTCATGTCCCCTTTAAAGTCCAGTTTCAAGACAAGGAATAATTATTGTGGTTATTTAGGGAGTGTTAATTTTTTTCAGAAAGTAATCTACTCACTCACTGTAACTAACTGCAGACTAATCATTTGCCATTAAATTCAGCATGGTGAAACGAATCTTCAGAACAAGAGCAGATTGGGGCACTTTGGGTAGCTGTTGTAACAAATCAAAGTTATTAAAGATTAAACATCTGTCAAAAAACTAGCAGCAACGAAACTCGACTGCTGCTTCGCATCACTCCGCATCACTTTTGACCAAAAAGCTGCAGTTGTACACATCACAAAGACTACAGTCGATAGCCACCTCATGGCCGCATTAGTTCTTGTCTGCATAGGTTGACAACTCTTCAGACCAGCAGGTGGAGGTAGTGTGCATCTGTCAGGGAAAAAGAAACTGCAGAACATAGAAAGCATATAATGATGAGCAGCATTTACTAACTCTTGCCCACTCTGAGTTAGCATTAAATGGTTCCAATGTGAATATGTCTGATGAAAGTTTCAACTGACACTGGCATTGTCAGCTTTTAATCTTCGTTTGGGGAAAAAGAAAGAAAGGCAGAGGGGGACAAACAGGAAAAACTGGACTTGGGTGAAACCGTGGATACTACAACCTAAGCCAAAAGGATGTTTTCAAACCTGTGTCAGGAACTGAAACCTCAGATTTAAAAAAAAAAAAAAAAACATTCCTCGGCTCTATCATATTGAGCTCCACATGTTGTAAGGAAACAAATTATTAGTCATTCAGAGGCACAACACTAACTACTGAGATTGTATTTCCGTAAGGGAAGAGCCAATGCCTGTTTTCACTCAAAAACGGTCTTGACCGGGGTGCTGGATTCATTTCAGGGCATGCTGGGATACTCCACCCGCATACACCACCAAGTGCCAATGGCAGTGACCCCACCTATCCTATTTGCATCTGATCCCCTGGTACATCTGCTCTCTGCACAGACATAGAGACAAGTAAAGCTGCACAGCTAATTAGAGACAAAAAGGAGATCACTAGACCACTTGATCATGTGAAATATGCTGCTGTCAAACATATTTCATCCAAGCCAAAAAGTTTCCTGTGTCTTGCTGCCTCAGTTTGCCATCAGTAAGGTTGCTGGGCAGACGGCGTTGAGCTCTGTTGTAAGTGGTACGTAAGGAAGATTTTATTCTTGGGACTGAAGTAGCCTGAAACTGTAAGGGGAGGTGAGTGTATGAGAGTGAAGGGGAAATCTCTGGAGTGAAGAAGAACAGATGAGTGACAGAGAGCACAGGTACCAGGGGATCCGATGTAAATGGGAAAGGTGGGATCAATGCTACTGGTGCCTGGTGAAATAGGTGGGTGGAGTATATCCCCGTGTGTCTTGAGACAATGTGTTTGACACCACAAGTTCAAGTAAACTGTGTGTAAATGAGTAACCACAGCTGATACCTGTTCTGTATGGAGGACTAAAACAGCCAAAATTATCAAATAAATAAATAAATGACTCAACAAATTAATTAATATGGCAAAAATACCATTATGTAATTTCCCATTTAATTTGCTGTTTTTTTAATTAACTTATTTTTAAAATTATTTGCTTATTTATTTATGTATGACTTTGCAAAAAATTCCCTTATATGTTTAATTTCCCATTTGTTTTCCATTTTATATATTAATTTTTTAATTTATTTATTTGTGTAATTACTTATGTATTCATGTATTATTTTCCCTTTTCCTCAGCATCCTCATTTATTCCCCCAAACATATTTATTTCTGCATTTCCTTCTACATTTACATTTCTGTATGCATTTCCACCTCCTTATGTAAATGGAAGGGCGGCTGGCTTATGTGTCACATGGGTGCTAACTTTTTGGCCATTGGTTAATCAACATCGAGTGCACAGATCAACTATTGTGCCTTGCTCCAACCATGAAAGACAGGAGGCTAGGAGGGAAAAAAAAACATTTAATGTTACCTTTGAAAACTACTAAGCACAGGAATGTCATGGCGGACCTCAGCAGACGCTCAGAGTATGATAACGTTGGCACTGCTTGATTCTATTAGATCTGACAATTCGATACAGGAGTCAATCACTGGTCTAGGATAAGGCACCAGTGAGTTACAACAAGATGGCACCACCATATGCACAACATGCATTTAAATGGATTTAAAAAGGCCATTTCTCCTGAATAATTTGAACTAAAACATCTATAGCTTTGTTTTGCTTCCCTTTATCTGGATCAGTGTTGGTACAGATGATGTTTAGATGTTTTAATGTGGTTTTGTTTAGAATTGGAGCAACGACTCCATAATTTTAAAGGAATAATCATTCTCAAAGTGTATTTTTGGTTTGGGTGAGAATGAAATATATGTGTAAATTTACATATAAATAAATAAATCAATACATAAATAAAAAGTAAATAAATATACTGTTAATTGCACATCTGAACAAATTTCACACGTATTCCCTTTATTAAGACACCAGAATTATTAAAACAGACCTTGTAGTTGCAGAAATATACTCTGTTCATTACAGGCACATTATTTTCGAGGCCTCAAAAAGAGGTTAGGGTTAAACAGGTTAATGGGAGTGCGGAGATAAATTAAATTGTAAGTAAGATATACACAAAATACCAACAATTACAAGTTTCTAAATTTTACAGCCAGAAATAAAGTAATAAACATAAACTTTGAAACTTTATGACTCAATATTCATTGTTATTGACATGTGGCTACTCACCTTTTATAAACATGCCTGCTAGTGATAAGTCTATCATGGAAAAGGATGTTTGCCTGTAAAAGGCTTTGGTTTAACTGTTTCTATTAAAATATGTTTTTAAAAATAATAAATATTTTTAAATTGATTTGGATTTGAATTGATTTTCAACAGGCCTACCACAGAGGGGTTTTATTTCATTTTTGACCAAAACTTTGGCTGGGTGGGTGGTCAGTATTGGGTCCCTACATTCCAACTTGCGCTCTAACCTCAGAAATCTCGGTGTTATGTTTGATCATTGTATGCACTTCGACAATCACATCAAGTCCCTTACCCGAACATGTTTTTTCCACCTTAGAAACATTGCGAAGCACAGGTCTGTTGTATCCCATTCTGAGATGGGAAAGATAATTCATGCCTTTATATTCATCACACCTCGGCTACTGCAATGCCCTGTTCACCTGCCTTAATTAAACAGCTGTAGAACGCCTCCAGTCAGTCCAGAACGCTGCTGCGAGGCTGCTGACCAGTAAATATTGCCGCATATCTCCTGTCCTTGCCTCTTTGCACTGGCTTCTGGTTTCCTTCAGGATCCAGTCTTAGTAATCACATATAGAGCCTTACATGGCCAGGCACCTGAATATCTATCGGACCTGCTCCACACATATGTACCTACCTTCCACAGGACCTGAGAGCTTCCACAGACATTTTCAAGAGGCAGCTAAAAACACTCCTGTTCAATCAGGCTTTTGTCACACCATTATGATCGAGTTGCAACCTTTGCTTGTGACCTGCTTAACTGACTGTTTTTGTATTTTATTGTATTCTGGATTTTATCTTTCTTGTCCTCTTTTATGTTTTTACTATATTTTTCTCTGTTTTTATCCTGTTTAAAGCACTTTGTGGGTCTTCTCTGTGAAAGGTGCTATATAAATAAAATTTACTTACTTACTAATTTACTCTAGAAGGGGTTGGCTTGTTTGAAAAAGAATATGAAACATATTGCTTCTATTTGTTAAACTGAAGCCTATTTGTTTTTGTTTCTTGCCTACCACTACATTTTACAAGATTACACTGAACTTACAATGAAAGGACCTTTGCTGAATATTCATTTTTACTTAACAGCACTTGAACACATCACAACATAACTCAATAGGCTACAACCTACATTCAAAACGAGGGAAACAAACTACAAACGCAGTTTATGAGGCCATTTAATGTAATGCTTCAGTTAATGAAAGGGGAGCTGACAACAACCTCATGAAATTCTTGTCTGTCTGTCCTTCAGGTGTTTTGCTAAATTGACCATGTTATTAACGTTACCTTTAGTGAGCGCTGTTCTGCAGCGTCTCTTGCATATGGGCTTGTGCATATCTTTAGGCTTTCCATGTTCTTTGGCCTCAAGTGCAAAGTACTTTTAAGTGAAGGAGGCTCTCTGATTACACAGTGCCTGCAGTGGAAACAAAAAATCTTCAGTCCGTCAGACTGGAGAAATTTTTGCGGGAATTGTGACCAAAAAATTTTAAGACCCATCGAATCTGAATTGAAGACAATTTAATACTTTTTAAGGGTTTTTTTTTTAATAGAAAAACTTAATTTAAGACATTTTAAGACTTTTAGATCACTGGATACTCTCCCCGCTGACAGCGAGTTTGGAGGATTTGACGGACCAAAATCTCCGGGGACAACAGAAATGTCCGCTGGTATAAATGCCTGATTGCAATAATCCTCCTCCTGCAATCCATAATGACAACTGTCCACTCATGCTGACTCGCATTTTTATATAAAACTGCAATGGCAAAAAGTTAAAAAATACCGGGAAAACACATATTAGGCTAAATAAAACTGGGAGGACATGAAGTCTTTGTAGGATTGTGGAGAAGGAGGGAAGGGGGTAATCAACATGTGACATAACCTGAATACTGCTCCGCCCACTCACTGGAGCATGGGGTGCTCCGTCACGTCGAAATCCGCTGGATTTCGTGTGTATGTAGGAAGCACCCCCTCTCCTCCCTGTTTTTCCTCAGTAACTCCAACCAGCTCTTCACCCAGCTCACAGTGGGCCTCATTCACCAATACATGAGTAGAAATGTTCTTACTCAAAATAAGTGCGTGCGCAAAATCACCGTTTGATTCATGACACATGCGTACCAGCCTATTTTGTTCTTACCACCGTAAATGTTAGTGAATCAGAATCACTCTAAACTAACAGGCTCGTGCCCAGTATCTGCCATCAGCATAATGACACGCCCCTATTTCTCTAAGGACATCCGTTTGGCGCACAATGAAGACAGCAGTGAGGTGAAGAGAAAAGTTTCAAGGACGAGTTGTAGAGGATAGCCCAAAAGGTAGAAAAAACAAAAGAATTTCAAAACAGTGGAAATTGACAGAAACATGTCTGAGGTGAAAGCTGGAAAGGCACACTCTTCCTGTAAGTGTGTGTCCTCAGGAGTGACAACGTTAAAAGAGGGAAAAAAGAGGAAGGAAAAGGAGCTTATGCTTCATAATTGGCATGGTTCGATCATAAAGTCAGTGCCAACACAAAAATGAATCTCACACCAGAGAAGAGGAAACAGGTGGAGGACAAGAACTCGACAGCCAGAGTGGCATTTGGACAGTCATCCATTAGTGGAGTTTGTGGAAGGAATGAAGGTGAAAGTGATGATATTTAACAACAACCGGTAACTTATTTTTATAATTGTTGAGATGCCTTCTTGCTTGTGTCTTTTGTAATTAACAAGCACAGTTTTAGCAGAGCTCAAGTATATTCAAATGAAAATTGCAGTTTAAACAAAACTTTTTATTTAGAAATAGCTCACAACAATTGACCCTTACGTAAGCGCCGCCCTCCAATGCAAACAGGCCAAGCACAGCATATCGTTTGCTAACTCTGAACTACAACTGCACAGCTGTGCTCCGTTGAAACTCATGCAATCTTTCAGTTTTTTGTCATTTTCAGGCTGGTTCTGTGGATTTCGAGCTCATCGTGGTTAAACATTGAGTCTGGGGCACTTTTAAAAGTGATGCTCCCTATTTGGCGAGTTTTGAAGGAACTGGATGCTACATGCCGTGAAAATAGAACAGGTTGTGCTTGCCTCTGAATATTAATTTGCTGAACTCTGAGGCTCTATTTTCATCAGTCTGGACACACTGTTGTTACATATTTGCTCTGTTGGCAGTATTTTATTCACGGGTCAATGTAATAAAGTCTTAGCTATGCCGAAATGATGACAGGCTCTTCTTTATGTGGTTTTATCTGCAATTAAATAATCATACTGACAAAATGTAACTGTTTATCTCCCAGGACAAAGTTCCCCTATGAATTGTTTTCCCCTTCAGCTGCCAAGATCATTTGCTGACAAGATCATCACTGTAGGGTATGGCATGACTTGCCAGGTTTTATGTCTTGTCAGTCATGCACATTTTAATAGAGATCAAAGATTCGTAGCCGTTAACTTTATGACGGTAAAACTTGAAAACACAATATAGTCACAAGATAAGAAAGAAGCTGAGGGTCAGGTTGACTTAATACCCTGGTCCCTAACTCCTCTGACCATTAAGCTACTGCAGAAACAAACAAACAAACAAGAATATTTCAAGTCTGGTATCACCCCCCATGTAATACAGAACTAAAAACATATTGACAGATTTACTATTTTAGGCCTTAGCCTAAATGTAAAATTGTTCAACAAGACTAATCTTGAGGGAAGCACAATGCTTATCAAATTACATTTTCTATTAATACAATAAGGAAATGTTCTTTAGTAACTTACCTGGCAAGTTACAGAAATGTTGATGAAAACATTGGTAACACTGTTTGTCCAGGAGTATTCCCAGTGTACCTTACCCTCTTTGTCTTCTTGTGATAATACAGTAAGTGCTTTTTCTGCTACATTATCTTAAATTTTGGACTAAGTCACACCAGAACAAACAAAAGGGATGTGTAGGCCCCATGAATCACCTTGGAGAAATTCTAAGGATGCAGAAGAGAATCTGTTGGGGAGTTAAGCACAAATGTAGAGAATAATTCTGTGCGCTGATCTTGAATTTTATAAAACTGCATTTAACTCTTATCACAATAAACTAAAAAGTTCCAGGCAGTCTTACATCATATTAAGAGTGGGATTTCTTTCCTGTTTCTTACATTTGATAAACTGATCAAATCCACACAATCATTTTTTAAAAATCTTTTTTATTTCTTCAATCAAGTGCAATGACTTTGCAGCCTTTTTTCAGAACAATGTCTCTCAAAATAAATAAATATTTCTTCACAAAAGTTCCCCAAGGGTCAGTGCTTCTTTATTATAATAATAATAATAAATATTATTATTATTATTACTTCCTAACCTGTCCATGATCCCATCTGGTTATATCATAAAGAATCATAACATATCTTATCAGTCATACGTAGATGACACACAGCTTTATATCTCTCTCTCTCCCAATGCCCTCAGTCCATCTGATAATCTGAAAAAGTGTATCACAAACATTTTTTACTTGATAAGATAAAACTTAACAGCTTATCTGAACACATAATGTTACAACCTGGTTAAGCAAGGAAAAGAGAGGCAATATAAAACCACATGGAAATACATGAAAGGAAAATTACTTATTGTCAGCAGAATTTGGCAATAATCAACAAAAGAAGGTAAGGCGACACTAAAAAGGAAAGAGCCGACGGGTGCTGTTAAATCATAAAACAAATGTAACAATAAGGGACTCTAAAAATAAACCTCAAGTCTGGCTAACTTATAAATAAAACAAACGAGAAAGTAAAACCTGACTATCTACGCTATTTAGCAGAGCAAAACATAACACAAAAAACCAGCACCCCTAAACCTGGTGTGTCTAAACATAGAAATGATCCTGTCATGTATGTGACCAGCACTTATCTTTTTTCTTTTTTTTTTTCAGCTGAACCTGGCCCAGTCCAAATTTTGAAGTGTCTCAGAAACACAATAAACAATCAGAGTTAGTAACAACAATAGCAAAACTCTACTAAAAACAACGAACAGATGCTTGGACGAAAGACATGATGGCGAGATGAGAGAAAGAGTCAGCCCCGCAGACTGAGGAGCCAGCAGGCGTCTTGTAGTCTGGCCCTGATCGTTGCTCGATGTATAGCTCCAGGGAGTGATGCACTGCTGGAGCAGGGAGCATACAGCTACTTTACATAAAGAGAACAGGTTAAAAATCACACTGGGAGGAGGGGGCACGGCAGGTGGTGGCAGTAACCCACTAGAATTCCTCCTGTTTGGCCCAGGAAGACAGCACTGAGCAAATAAATAAAATTTAAAAAAATAAAAAATAAAAATCTTACTTTGTTCTTTAAAGCTAGTGAGCCAGTCAAAAATAAGGGTGTTATCATGGACAAATATAACTTTGAAAACCACATCTCATTAACTAAAAAAATTCTTACTCTGTCACCTGAGAAGTATATTTGATCACATTGATAACAAAAACTAATTCAGGGAAATGTTTAAATGTTTCATTTAGATTACTGCAATTCTCCTTTTAACTGGACTAAAACATTTATTAGAAACACTTAAACTATGATACAGATAATGCAAAGGACTCTAGAGAAAAACGCCACATTACATCAATACTTAAGTCATGTAATTGGTTTCTTGTTTAACAGAAAAAAAAAATCCTTTTCAACAAAGAATTCACAATCCTCCCATTACTCCTACTCTTTTTCAAGGCAGCAAATGGAGCAGCTTCACTGTATATGTCTGACCTGTTTAACATGACCCCATCAGACCTCTCAGGTTTTTAGATGGTGGCTTTACGGTTGTACCAAGAATAAGATCAGCAGCTGGCGAAGGTTAGTTGTGACGAAAATGCTTTGCTCGATGAGCTGAGAACTACAAATACTATATCAACATTTAAAGTGAAGCTCATTGTGTCGCATGTGCTTCTTGTTTTTATGGCTGTTTTCAGATGTTAAGCATGTTGAGTTTATTTTTAACAAAAGGTAAGAAGAAAATGTAAATATTAATGATTTGTTCAGGAATATTACATGGGTAACGCAACACTGGAGCTGACAAGAGCTAGAAATAACAGTAATTATGATAATAATATGCTATGTTAACAGAAAACAAGCGCTGAATGCTGCTCAGGCAGAGGAGAAAGAATCTAATAACATGTCATTGAGCACCTGACGAAGAAAAACACAGATATTGCAGGCAGGCAGGTGCACTTCCTGAGGAAACACAACAGGATTCGGCTGATGTGGACAACAACTGCAAAATGTTGATAAAACTGAATGGTTAACCAGAGAAGACAGAAGTGCACCTCATAAGGAAATTACAGAACTTAACAAGCACGAGTGATCACATCTCCTGGGTGAACAACAGCCAAGGTAGTGAAAATGTCATGTCATAATAAAGGTGGTTCAATGCCAGGTATTTCCTTTACTAACTCAATCATTTACATAAAGTGCTGATGACTGAACATTTCTTTCAGATAAGACTTTGTCTTTTTGTTACACAGAGTTCTTGTTTTATGAATGTATCCACACAGCAGAACTCCACCTCTGTTTGTAAAGGAATAGTGAGATTCTAGCTGAACTTAATCTATGTAGCCTCGGAAATAAGGCATAATATGAAACCAGTGACTTTTTTTGCAATGTCAGTAATTTTAGTGATTCTAAGCAAGATGTTGATGCATATAAGACACAAGGACAAATATGTTGCTGCTGGGACGATATAATAAGTTCTGACACTGAACTCATATGTGGCTACAGATCCACCTTACATACCATCTTATCTAAGTTGTTTTTGTTGTTGTTATAGGCCACCCAGTCTATATGCAAACTACTTAAATTGAATATGCAACACCTGTGTTATTAAGCCGGCAGTATTGCCTGGAGTTTGGGGGCTGGGGGGGGGAGTACCCCTTTAAATTAATTCTGTTAACCTTATTTTAAGGTCAGTATGTGTTTTCTTATGCTTGTTTATGTTTCACTATTGAAAAAATCTCATGAAGTCATAATAATATGTGTATGTATAGAGGGACCGTAGCTTCATCAAGCTAATAATACATGTGTACTTTTTTGTAATCATTTTTATTAAGCTTAAAATACTTCTTTCCCCAAAACTTGACTATATCAAGCTGGTAATACTTCTGTACTTTACTGTAAAAAGATTTTATGTAGGAATTTTACTTGAAACAGAGTATTTTTACATGCTGTATTGGTATCGTTACTTTTCAAAGGATCTGAAATGCTTCTTCAACCACTGCATTATTGTATAGATGTATTCGGACAACTATATGACCACTGTTATGATATCAGGCGATTTAATGTTATCAGTGGCAGCAAAGACGATTGTAACTTTCAATGTTTTGATTAGGAAACTCTACGGGGCTGTGTACTTTAAATCATGTTTTCAGCAAGTATGAGGAGGAGAGCACACCGTCAGCAAAGTTCGCGGCGTAAAAGCCGTTAAAATAAGTTCATTTTCTTTGAGATAATAATGATAAAATAAAATACAAGCTAATGAATTTAATAGTGGGTGAAAACAGTCAAATTTTGGTGATAGTCGCCCACTGTCTGGTTGCAATTCGCTGTTAAAAAAGAAGTAGAAGAAGAAGAGGAGGAGGCTATAAAACACTTCATCACTTCCGGTAAATGCAAAAAACAGCAGTGCGTGATTTGGGAAAACACTACCCTGTTGAGATTAGTGCGTCACACAGTAAGTGTAATGCATAGAAACGTACTGCATTGAGTCTCAGGTCCATTCCGCACACAGCAGTGGAAACACTCCTGCTAAAGGCTCCTCTTTTTTCATACATGTACTGTAGTAATCGCAAAAAAAAAGTATTTTCTAGGTCACCAAGGTCGTTATCCGACTTGTCGAACATCTCTTTTGTTTAATACTACATATTTTTTTTAATTACAAGGAGTTTTTGGTCTTCCAGTGCCTGAAATTCCTCTAAAACATGGTGCTGACCATGTAAGCCTTCGCTCTGCAGTGAGAGACGTGATGTTTGTTCCACACAACCATCATTTGTGACATCATGCCTTTGTTCGCAGTACAAACGCTTGGAAAAATCGACCAGGATTTGAAAAAAAAAGGGGTCGCTTCATTGCAGCGTGATATTCCTGTTCGTTGCGAAAATACTGATGCCCAATCGGCAGTTCGTAAAATATTACTGACATGCAAATTAATCACACAAATAAACGCATCCAGGTGTGTAACGGCCTTTACACTATAAGTCAACTGTAATATTATTGAGACGATTAGGCCTGTTGGTTTTCAGCAAATACTAACAGTGATTTTTAAAACATTTTTTAACGGTAAGTGGACTAATTGATTAGGAGGGTAAAACACATGCTGCTAAAAGTGTTTGGTCAGTTCAGAAAATTACATTGTTTTACTGTGATGCAACTTTTAAAACCAGGGAAAGACAACATTTACGGAATCTTACATCATGACAGCCGATAATGCTGCCTCAATATAATGTCATATTGTCTAATTGCAGAATTAATATTTTTATATTTTTAATTGTGTCGTGTTTATTTGTGTCATGAAATAATTAGTATTAGAAAAAAAAACAATGACTCAGTGGTTTGTATTTTTGTTGACATGTTTGCTGATGTGGCAGATTAGGGTGTGTAGAAGGAGGACCTCAGCCCGGAGGACTGACCCAGCCCTTGTTCGTTCTTGTTCTTGCTCTTGTTTGTACATGTTGATTTAGGCCAGGTTTAGATGAGAACAGCCCTACTAAAAACAGAAAAGTCTTCCCCTTTGTTTTTAAAAAAATCTGTGCTTACATGAACAACTGAGAACGCTGTAGTGTGCATGCCAGGCTGGTAACTGGCGGTGTAAGTTTCTATGACGTACCACTGGAAGTTGCCGAAGTTGTTTACTTCCTGTTGCTGTATTCTTACCTTAACCAGAGCCACAGATTAAAGATATTCAGCTGTAGTTTGACTCCCTAAAATTATTCTACGAACACTCAAGTTCACCTCAATAGACTGTCGTCATACTGGACTTGCTTTTGGTGCACAGTGGAGTGTTTAATCGGTGCTTGGAGAGTTTGGAGAGAGGGTTTCGATTTCAAAAGATTACACTCTGGACCCCAGATTAAAAAGTTTGCAGTTTCAGGAGCATGCCGGGGTCTTAGTGTTCTGTTTTATTTTTCAAAATGTTGGTGTTGTTATTTTCTTTCATGTGTTTGTTGGTTGTCTCTTGGGGGTCATTTTAAGGGTGTGTGTAGGTATTGTAAGTAAGAGATGGATTTCTGTCAAGGCTAGCGTCTAATGTTAGCACTCAACCTGGGCTCTCTATACAGACAATGATGGGGTATTTTCAGCCAATCACAGTAATTCCAGAGAACCTATGTTCCTATTGGCTGCTCTACGCTGCTCTTCTTAGTTACAGGTGACGTCGCTAAGAGCTGATTGGCTGTTGAAACAAGTGACGTGCTCTCAGCCTGATTTATGCTTCTGCACTGAATTGGCATAACCTCCTCATAGGTGCATGTCTTACATGTAGCCTATGCCATAGTTTGACGTGTGCCCCCTCCAGAAATGTAACTGCATGTTGCAGTGACACGAACCACGACGACTGGTTTTGGACTCCCACAATTTGCCCTTTTACACACACACACACGTAAAAACATACTACTCCAAATGTAAGAAGCCACAAACGTAACACAAATCTTCAACCAATAATGTAATAGTCCCCTTAACATAATAAATTTCCCACAAATGTAATATTTGTTGCCCACCACAAACATAATACCTCATTTTCTGCAAACGTAGTATTTACTTTTGCAGGGATTTGTTATGTTTGTGGAACAGTGAGAATCTTTTGCTATCCAAATTGCTATAACTTCCCACAAGCGCAATAACCCACAAATTTAATCTCTGACTGCAGTTTACACATTTTTCTAACAAAAATTCTGGACAAAATTATATTTGACTATAAACATTCCCAGATTTGATTCTGACAGAAAAAAATCTCATCATATGGGGATCCATGGTCCTTCTTCATGTGTTGTGTTGTGGTATTTGCAAGGTGTTTTCTAAATACTGTGCATGACTGCTCAGGGTGCCTTAATGACTGTAATTAATGACTGTAATTAATGACTGTAATTTACTGCTAGGCTATTGTTAGGCCTGTATTCACCATCTAGCTGTCAAGTCAGCTAAATGGTATTGTCGATAAAATAATTTTCAACTCAGTATTTCATCAGAATGCATGAATTTTGTAAGAAGTGTAACTTCGTAAGAACTGTTACATACCCGAACCATCATGAGTTCAGTGCACAGCCGAAAGTGAGGGGGGACCGGTGGCTTCTCTGTGCAAGTGTTTACAGAACCACGCGGGATGCACCCACTACAGACAGGGTGCTGTAACTGTGTGTGTGTGTGTGCCTGTGTGTGTCTATTTGTGTAATAAAGTTCAGTTGTCTTGTTCTAGTCTATTGAGTTACTGCGGCTCACTGAACAATAAATCTTCCTCATATTTGTAATAGCCTGCATGTGTGATCTGTCCATAGCTGAATATGGTGCTGTGTTGCATTGATATACAGCATGTGAGTTCGATGTTTGTTGTCTTGTACCTGTTTTTCACTCATCAACACAGTTTTTAAAATTGTTAATTCTTTCTAAAGACTGAAAATTAAAGTTTCTGTTTAATGTTAGCAGAAGTCTAACATGTTGAACTTCAGCATATCTTTGCTAGTATAGTAAAATGCTAGTATCCCTTAAATGAGGATAAGTATTATCCAGCTGTTGCTGAAAACCAATACCTTACATTCTTTAGTATGCACAATTTACTTGTATAGCAGGTAGATTTGTACTGAAACTCTTGTGTTAAGTATGACTGGTTGTAAATCTCTCACAGAGCAAAATGATGCCGTTTTTGAATCTCATCAGATTTATTACATTTGGCTTCATAATAAAACCTGGAATAAATATGGAATCAATAAATGGGTTTAATTGCATTAACACTCGATCAGTCAACAGGGAACAACTTACAGGACAATCATACGTGTAAGAAAATAGATGTCATCAGCTGTCGAAGACATTTCAAGTTAGTGACATGTAGGAAGATTTTCACCTTTCTGCAAGCATAACGAATCCCTTCAAACGTTATAGTTATTATTTTTGTTGGAAATATTACATTTGTGGTAGGAAATTGATATGTTTGTGGTTTACATCGTTTGTGGTATGTTATAACATTTGCAGGTGTTAACACTCCCTCTGCCTCAAACAGTTCAGTGATTGCACAGACATCTCTAAATTCTTTTTTCCCTTTGGCGTTCTGATTCCAAATGTAAAAATATTTCATTTTCCATGTTTATCAGCCCCAGTTCCAAAACAATCTGCTCAGCTGCATTCACCATTGATTATATTATATTATATAGCTGTGGTATGAGATTCTTAAGGAGGCAACTCCGTTGCACCCTTCCCTCCGCGTTTTTGCTCTGGCTTGCATTTTATTTTGTTTGTTGTCGCTCTGTTTTTAAAGACCAGTTTACTTCAAAGATTCACTTTGAGACAAAACAGTTGCAGTAATAGTTAGTTCATGAAAATCTGTAATTTGATGAAGCTGACCACTTTATTCATGAGTGGTTCCATAAAAAACTTCACTAGGTTCAGAGTTTATGAAGAATGCTGAGACATTTAAAAAAAATAAGGCTTTGGTTTAAGTTAATCCGCAGCACAAGCAAACATTGTCTTGCTTTTCTGTGTCCAAGTCACTCTTCTGTAATTACTGTTATGCAATCACAAAGAGCAAATGCAATAGAAGTGTGGTCATGTCCAAACAATCAAAACCCTTTCCCCTATATATCTGCTCTCAGTTAGACAGATTCCACCACATCCAGTTTACTTTGAACTTAAATTACTCTGATCAGGACTTAAAAGAAACACACACACATATACACACATATACAGGTTTACTCCTTTTTAATGTAAGCTGCAGGCACAAACTTGTTGCTGTTCTGTTTTCTACACATACATACACACAGATAGCAACATGTAGCACTTTTGGGCAAAACACATTCACGTTTTACTGTAGCTGTTGATTTACAGGCAAACTGTAGATGTTTAACAGAATGGGCGTGGTAACAGCACTGAGGATGGGATAAATCCCCCCCTCACTGTGTGACTTTCTCTACCCTGTCTGAAAGATTTCCTTTCCTCTCTTCTCTTCTTACTTCTCTCCACCCTACAGAACCACAGAGGCAAGCTTTCAAGCCCTCGCAGCTGTAGAAGCGAAAGCTGAAGAAAGCTGTGTTTTTGTCCAGTGAAGTTTTCAAATTGGGAAGTCATGTTTGAAAGTGAGGAATTTGTGAAGCCACAGAAGCGTTACTGCATCCGCACAAAGCATGTAGTCATCATCTGTGTGGTGGTGGTAGTGTGTGCTTTAGCGGTGGGCCTTGGGGTGGGTCTCTCCAGGTCAACCACCACTGATCCAGCACCAGCTACCACTGATCCAGCACCAGCCACCACCACCCCTCCCAATCCTGGAACCGCAGAGCCCACCCAGCCCCCTCAGTCTGACAGGGGGCCATGCACACCTTCCACAGACTCCAGTGGGGACTGGAATAATTTCCGTCTGCCTGACTATGTGAAACCGGTCCACTATGACTTGCACCTGGAGCCCAACCTTGATGATGACACCTATACTGGTACAGTGGACATCCACGTGGAGGTCAGCAAACCTACCCGCTACCTGTGGCTCCACATTAGGGAGACATTTGTCAGCACCATGCCCAGGTTGATGCTGCACAGCTCAGGGGGCCAGACGGAGGTGGCAGTGAAGAGCTGTTTTGAATACCAACCTCAGGAGTATGTGGTGGTGGAGGCCACAAACGAACTGCCCACCACTGACCCAGGAGAGGTGTACGTGCTCAGCCTGGACTTCAAGGGCTGGCTCAACGGCTCTGTGGTGGGATTCTACAGGGTAATCTATGTCGAGAATGGGGTGACCAAGTAAGTTCTTCTATTCGATTCTGTCATTACAAACAAGTATAAAACAGTTGTTCATTATATTATATGGCATGTTGACACAAGACAAAATACAACTTTAATTTTTAAAGGACATATTGTTAAATATTGTGACTCAACCCATTCAGCATTTATAAGCAGCATAAGAAAAATGATAGATATTAATAACACATCTTAATGTTGTTAGCAGATTTTATACATTTTACATCTTTACTAATGTTTTTTTTTATATTGTGTTCTGTAACTGTTACATCAATAGATCATTAGTTAACATGACTCATAGTATATAGTAATATGTTTATGTGTTAAAAAAAACATTTTGAAACTCTCTTGTGATTAATTTGTACATCTGTATAAACAGTTTAGAGACGTACACTCTAATCTGTTTCTGATCTTCTATCATCAAACATGTAAGACATGTTTAACAAAGCTCTCTACACAAAGGTTTGTTTTTGTTTGTTTTTCTGGCAGAATGTGCTGTTGAGAGAAAAAAAACACGCTGCACATGGGTTTTGTTTCTCTGACAATAATATCCTGACTTGTTGTAAAACAAACCCCCATGTTTTAATGTTTGTGTCTTTTTGTTTGATGTTCTTCACCATGAAGGACAACCAGAGGATGTTTTATCCAGATGGTTAGCTTTAACGTGACGAGCCTGCCGTCGCCTCTCAGTCTAATTTTTTCTGTGTCACAAATCATGTACAGTAGCTCTGGATAGACAGACTTGCACATGAGTCCTTTATGATCTAATATATGACATTACAGTTACAATACCAGCAACTCTCTCGAAAGTTGAGAGATTTTCAACTGGAGGTTCATGAAGCAGCTGGACAAAAAAGCAGAGCTCACTGACAAAGATGCTGGCTCCAGCGTTTTTTCCCCAGGCAGCTGCATGCTGTGCATATGGTTGCTTCTCAGTGGAAACAATCAAAGGTTTCTTTAGTATCCAAAAATTTAATTCTGGCAAGTAACCAAACCATATTTCTTGGTGAACTGTGTTGTAATAGTCATGGTTATTGCCTTATAAGAGCACCAGCAGTTGTAAATGACAGAGGTTACATAATTGTATTTTTACTTAATTGTATTGCATTTGTGGTTAGCTCCTTCATGGAGAGCAGCTGGGCGCAGCGTGTGTGCATGTCAGTGACAGAAGATTCCAGTGGTGACACATGTTTAGATTGGAGGGGAAAAAAACCCCAGCAAACATCCTCAGAGTTTTTATCCGACCACTCCATAGACACGATCTGCCTGATTCCTGTGTTTTCTAAACAGATGCTTCATTGGCTTCTTACACTAACTCAAACATACCAAACATAATGGACTGCAGGGAAGTCGATTACATTACAGAACTTGAGTAACGCAGGAGTTTTTAAGGCACTGGTGTTATTTTTTGCCTTAGGAGTCAAGAAAAATAACTGATCCGAAATGCCAGAAAGTGACCTCAACTGAAGCATAACACACTTACGTCTGTTTTTCTTTGTTTTTCTTTTAAAAAACTGTTGAGAACAAAAACTACAGAAAAAAATGCAAAGCTGATCTCAATAATGTCCTTTATGATCACCAGGAAGATTGCTGCAACTGATCACGAGCCAACGGATGCTCGCAAGTCCTTTCCCTGCTTCGATGAACCCAACAAGAAGGCCACCTACAAAGTCTCCATTACTCACAATAAAGAATATGGGGCTCTGTCCAACATGCCCCCAGAGGTAGGACTCAAGTCAGCAACATTAAACATCAGCATTTTAGATAGAGAGGGGCCGATCAGGATAAGCAAAGGTGAACAATAATTAATAAAATTACTTATGGCTCTGTTATGTTAAATTCTCATTGAGATAGTATGCTTCAAACCAGGTCTCTGAAAACGGAATGGTGCATTCAGGCTGACAATTTTTATTTTTCTTATTTTCCTAAATTTGACTGCAGTGGGGGTTTTTTTAGGTCCATGTTTATTCACCCCATCTGGTCTTTAGTGACCTAACATCCCTTTCAAAATATTATTTCCGGGTCCAAACCCAATCTTTTCAGTATGCTGCAGAGTTATGTCTCATGTTGTTCAAAAAGATCTCATTTTAAAAAAACAAAAAACAAAAAAAAGGATCAAACTTTCTCTCTGTCGCTCTCCTAGTGATGACAAAGACAACAGGATACGGCTGTGGTCGACCAAGTACGTTGGGAGAATAAAGAAAAGTTTTGGCTTTTACAAGTAGATGTTAAGGTTAGCTAGCTAACGTTAGCATCCATTCACTTAAACAAAACAGACCTCGTTCGATTATCC
>JAPZDX010000007.1:25653310-25664692 GCA_029783625.1 Naso annulatus | reverse complement strand
ATTCTCCTTCAAACCTCGCCAAATAACTAGCGTCGCTTTTAAAAGTCCCACATACTCCACGTTGATTTTGACTGGCTCAAAATCCACAGGACCTGCCTGAAAATGAAGAAAATCTGAAAGATTGCATGATGCTACACTCTGATTGGCCCGTTTGCATTAGAGGGCGGAGCTTAGAAAAGGGTAAATTATAACCGCTTTGAAGTGTTTTTTGTCTTACTTGCACATGCTTAATATGATGGACTATGGTTTTTGTGGGTTTTTTTTTTTTTTTTAATGTGTGTGCTTAATAATTTGGGGTTTTTTTAGTTAAATTTTATTACTTAACTGGCCATTCAATATGAAATCAGGTTCTTTTTACTTTACTTCATCAGCATAAGAAGCCCCTCCCCTCGCCTAACAAACTAACCTTTTCACAGGAAACTACAGAAATTTGTCAACAGAACTTTAGAACTATCACTCTTTAGCCACTGAACAACGTTAGGGCTCTGACATGGTTTCATGGAGCAACGTCAAGATGCTGGCTGTACAGAAATCTCTGTGGGCAGTGAAGCAAAAATGAGCTCTTCCAACAACTCTGCTACTGAGGAACGGCTGCTCCTCGTGAGCTCACCTGGGAGCAAAGACATGAAGTCACGTACAGGGTTTCAAATGTGCTCTCATCAAGACGCTGTCTGAGCCACAGTGATGGAGGAAATGGAGGACTGACAGCGGGAGTAAAAACTAATTCAAGAAGGGAAGAAACTGGTCAAGAAGAGAGACTCCTGATGTGAAGGCTGAACTACAGATTGTGCAAGAAGGAAAATGGATCCAATAAAAATGTCTTACTTAACAATTTATTAAACCTATTTATTATCTTTATGCATGCAAAACCAATTCTGCCAATGATGTTATATTATTGTATTTGTTCATAATGCTGATAAATTTTGTTTTTTCCTCAATATTTCACCACTCAAAGAAAGGTAAAATATCTCATGACAATAACACAGTTTTATGAAAATGTCAGGAGCTTAAAGATTGTTCATACTATAGATTACATACAAATAACGTACAGACTCAGGTTGTTTTGTAGCTGATCTAACAAAAAAGGAAAGAAATCTAAAACGACAGCATGTCTGGCACCTGATGGCACCAAGTTGATGCTCCGGCACGGGCAGATTTACTCCTGGCAACTCCATCATGGGATGTATGTGCTAAACATCATGCATACTTTCTTTCCCTGTTGTTGCTCTAAATTATTGCTTTCGGTCATTGTCCTGTCAATTACTGTGTGAAGTGGTCGCCTATGTTTGTCTTATGGTTTGTCTGCATGCTAGCATTACAGTATTTTATTATGTGTTTCAACCCTTAAAAGGCTAACCAGCAACAAGGACTGCAAATCAGCTCCGGCAACGAGTCGTTGCATCGGTTGCATTTTAATCAAATGTAGTGATGCTTGTGTGATATATGACCCCTGTCAAATACATGAAAGAAATACAGACAGAGAGTCAAACGCACTCAGGACATTAGCACAACTCTCATTGTTTCTCTGTTGGACTGCTGAAGGGATTTCTACATCTTGCTATATATTGTGTTTCATTTTACACCATGCTATGCTGTAAAATACTTGCATTACACCATAGTATATTTAATATTGTATGTTATACTGCTTTGCTACACTATATATTATGTTATATTATACTAAAACATTTCACCTTAGACAGCTTAAGGTGAAAGTATACACCTCCTATTATTGATATTTTACTTTCTCTTTTTATCTGTACTTATTTCTGTGCATTGCTGCTGCAACAACTGAATTTAACCTCTGGGGATCAATAAGGGATTATTTTAACTTACAAATCAGCACTTCTTGACTATACTCATAATCCGGTGTAAGTCTGTGTGAGTAGGCGTGTACATGCTGTTTGAGTCATTAAAGAGATTGTTTCTCCAGACCCCAACGCTGAGCTCAGGTACACCACTCAGAAGAAGCTCACTCTTGTCCTTTGAGTGGAGCCAATAAACAGAAACGGCTGTAAAAATAGCAACCTTTAGCATGGGTTGTTGCTACAGGCGTGTTTGTCAGAAAAACAACATGGCAGTAAACAGGAATGCCATTATGTTTTGGCTCTACGTTTGTGGTGGTCTGCATAACTTATGGTTGAACAGATTATCTGATTCATGGCCAGGAAAGACTTGTAAATGCACTAAGTGTTGCTTTTCTTGGCACGACGAAATTAAATGAACAACAATGAAAAAAAAATCAACCTGGTGGAATGTTGAGAAGTCCATTAGTGATATAAGAGGCTCCCGCTGAAATCGCAAGACTAGTTGGTCTCTAAATGTCATGCTTACATGTAAAGAGCTCCTCTTAAAATGTCATGTTTTATGATCTCAAAACATTTGGGAGCCATTTTGTCGTGCACATAAGGACTCAGGGTCAGAGGTCATTGACACAAACTGGTCAGTGACCTAATGTACTATCAAATAATACAACTCACATAACAGCAGTAATGTTTAAAATGATACTGAGATCATGGCGGAAGACAGCTCTGTGATAGCATCATGCTGTTTTTATTGGCAGTCACACAGGCTGAAAATAATGAATATTGTCATCCTGGCTTTGCTCCGTGTCTTTGACAGTCATTCCCACTAACTTAACTGCTGTGTGTCTAAACGGCCTGTTTGTCATCACAGCATGTGTGAATGCCGGGGTCACAGCGAAAGAATGTGGTCATGCGAATGTAACGAGCAGTAAGCAGGGAGGCGATAAAAGTGAGCCAAGAGAGTCTGGGAAAGAATGACTGAGTGAACAGTGACCTCCGAGCAGTGCCGGCTGATGCTTAAAATAAGTGAATTACATTGTAACAGTAAAATTAAGTTGGCAAGGAATATTCATTCATCAGGGGAATTAAACGGAGGAGAATAGATGTTGTGTTTGTATGAAAAGTGTTGGACTTACAGCAGCCATGGAGTTAATGCGGTCGATGTAGTAGTCAGGCCAGCTGGTGGCCAGTTTGTTGGGGTCCTCTTGCTCCTGTGCAGGGACACAAAGACAGAATGAGTCACTTTCAAATCACTGATAAAAGGGTGAGTATATTAGAGTTGTTTCAATACTGATACCAGGATCAGAAGATGTGTAAGAAAACGCTGACCGGTGAGTGTACCAGTCTGTGCACCGATCTAATACCACGCGATTAGTTTAGTCACTATATGGTAGCCGACTACTTCCCAGTTAGCTCAGTTAGTGTAGCATAATGAATCAGATTTTACTAAATAATGTTTTATAGAAATTGTTATTTTTATTTGCTAGTATCGGCTCAGTACTCGGTATTGGCCCCTACCTAAGTTTGGGTTCTGAATCAGTATCGGAAAGGAAAAAATGGTATTGGAACATCTCTAGAGTATGGCGCAAATTAAAACTCATTGTAATTTACTTATTTAGTTTGACCACAGCACCACAGTTGGAAGTTCCCATAAACTAAAGTGCACACACTGTAACAATAAGCATATGTTTTATTTTTTGCTCCTCTATTGGCTGAGGCAGCCAGTTGGTCGGACCATCCACCACTTTGACCAAGACTAAGATACTCCACAGCTAGACTTCAGAAGAATCTTCTGGCTTAGATACTTTTCATATTTAAGACATCTGTAAAAGAATTTTATCCAAACCAGAAACCAAATCAGCTCGTTGCACAAAAGTCTCAGTCTCTCAGTTATATATTTGTTACGTCGATGCTACCTTCAGTTGTCGCAGTAACACAGTTTCTCATATCAGTCTAAAGAAACGGTCATGTTAGGCAGGGCCTTAATGATATATTGGTATGCTGATAATATCGGCTAATATCGGCCTGTCACAGATATATGGGTATCATCGTATGTGTTCTCTGATGTGCGTTGATATGAACAGTTGTTTAAAGGTGTAATAATGTTTGGACGAGTGATTTAAAATGGTGCAGCTGACTTTACTATTCTTATGAATGCCTGCTTAACTCTGATTTGTCAGTTGTTTCTCTAACCAAGGTAACTGATCATCGACAAGCAATGCGAATGACTTTTCACAGAGTATAAAGCCTGATGACAACGTTGATGTCCTAACTCTTCTCAGAGCACTTAAGGGACGAATCTCCAGCGACAGTCTTGTAGCAATGCCATCAGAGATTATGATCCATGACAAGAAATCTTAAAATAAATTTCATGAAATTTCCATTGAATTTCCATGAATATTTATGCTCCTCACATGATGAATCCAGATGTTTATGGTGAAGCTCTTACGTTTGCTCTTGAGGCACTATCAAGCCGAAATTTCCTCCTACGTGACACCCCCCCCCAAATTCCTGTCCAGTTCCTCAGCTGTCCTATCAATAAAATTTACAGAAATACATATATTTTGTAGCAGACAGCAACAAAATTTATAGAAAAAAAAATCACGCTCTACAGATGATCAACTTTTTTTAAAATGTCAAAACTTTTCTATTGAAAACATCTTTACAGTCTTCACATATATAACCCACAACTGGCGACATGCTTAGAGAATATGCTAATACATTGTCTATTTTCTCCAAAACATTCCCGGTCGTGGCGTTCAAGCTTGCGCTTGTCACACCCCCATGCTTGTCAAGCTGTATTTGTGCATGCAGAGCAGAAATACTTCCTTGCGAGCATCCTTTTTCATTTGCAGATAATGTTCACTGCCCTCCTGTAAATCTCACACACATGGTTTTTGTGTACACGTGTTTCTAATCTAATTAAATTCATAATACCCGTCACTGTTCTGTTTAAACAAACATGAGGTTGCAAGAGAGAGAGATAGTGAGAGCTCCGAAATGTGCAGCTCCAAAAACAGAGAATCAATCTGTGGCAGGAAGTGTTGATATTGCGGTGGGCCGCTACAAATAAATAAACATACAGGGAACTATGGAGTGAAATGAATAAAGCACGACTGCGAGAAGGGCTTTAACTGGTAGACTTGCTACAATACTACCCTCACTCTGTGCTCTATATGTTATTTTCATATGATTTCACTCTCCTAGTTTGGTTCATACTTCAACATCCACATGAAGACTTAATGGATCAGACAGTCCAATCCAGGAAAACTGGGTCACAACATTTCAGAGTCTTCACTCTCACGTGGAGAAAGAGAAAAAAGAGCGAAAGAACAGCCTTGAGGTAAGAAATGCACTCAATGATAGTTTTCAAACAGCTCTGTCTGAGATCAATTTGTCCAGGCCAATGCAAGGAAGCGTGATGCCACGAGCAACCGAGGCACAGGCCAAAACAGAGACCATGTTCCTCGTTCACATCTGGTCTTGCTTAGGCCGAGCTTAGAGCACTGGTGGAGTGTGTTGTTCTTGTTTCTGTGTGCACGTCAACGGGAGTTGGAAACTTACAGTGTGCCACATTAATGCCAATGCTTTAAGTGTAATTTAAATCTCAGCATATGTCAGAAATTGATCTTCTGATTCAAAACTTAAGAGGTAATTCAAAACGCTCCTTTTTTATTTAGAAATGTGGTCACAATGCAGGGCACTCAAATAAAATCGTTGGACAACTTGTATAGTTGCCCATGTATAATACAAGAGCATTCATGCTGCAGCCAGAGCTCCTTAAAATCTCGCCGTGTTCCTTCTTGTTATGCACAATTAATATTTCATGCCACCAAATCCCTTCATTTTTAAAATACTGCCATAATATTTGCACAGTGGCACTACACAGCTTGAAGGAAATGACCTTTTCTGTTGATTAAGCTAGACAAACTCCCTTCTGGGACCAGCCTGAATTGACTGTCCTCCAACATCAATTCCTCTTATTATCTCCAGTCAGCCAATGAACTTCAAGCCTGGACATAAAAAGGAGCAGCAGAAACAGTAAATCCATCAATTTATGAATCATTAACACTCAAGCAGCTGCACTGCAACGTTTTCGGGTTGTATAAGGCTGGCCGATGTAGATTTCAGTCCTTGTAATGACCACTGTTTCTGATCTACAGCAACTGCTGCCAACATTTGAGCTCAAGCTGGGGACTTAAACTGAAACAACTACAATAGAACTCACTGTACTATTCAACTTGTGTTTCCAAGCTGGCTGTCATTTCCACTACACTGCTGAAAAGCTTGGGACGTGATGCCAGACACATTCTGACGCCGAGATTAACAACTTAACTGCCTCTCTGGCACTTCCGAACAACAATCGCTACCACACCTTCAAAGAAATGTCCAGTCAATGCATCATTTACTTTGGCAGTTTTACAAGCAGAGTAAAATACAGTGATTTTCATCTTCATTAGAAACAAATAAAATGATGACAAGGTGAGGTTTGTTTTCAGGGTCCTAGTCATTGCAGTCCATTCACTTCCTGAGTTGACCCTTTAAGGAGAAGTTCACTTTTTTACACGTTATGCTTCACAATAAGGATATTTAGGATTATATACAATGTTCAGCAGCATTATTATGACGAACGGTGCAGCCACATTACCGCTAGCTGAAAACAACGGAGGCTAAGTGCTCATTTTAAAAGACGAAACAATCGCCAAATGATCAGTGGTATCCTGCCATGAACCGACGCTATAACAGGAAGTTAAACAGCAGTTAATAAGCGTCTGTTTCCTGAAGCAGCATAAAGAGCCATTTCCAGGTTATAAGCCATTGGTTAACTTTGTGTTTCAGTGTCGGTACATGAGAGGACAACACTAAACGTTCGGCGATTGTCTCGTCTTTTAAATTCTCAGAGCACTTGAAATGCACCTTCACCTCAGTTGTTTTCAGCCAGCGATGGTATCAGCAAGGAGCTCCAGCACTCGTGACTGCACCGTTCTTTATGATAACGCTATTGAACATTGCATGTGATCGTAAATATCCTTATTATAAGGTTTAATGTGCCAGAAAAATGAACTTCTCCTTTAATTTGGGATTACTAAAAGGGTAAAGTAATGCTAAGTCTGTGATTGTTTGCCGCTTTCTCGATAACACCATTTGGGGGAGTCAATCACAGTCGACGACTGGTGTTAAACCTCCTGCACGGATAAGAACTCCAAAGATTGGAGCTTGTTACGAATTTTAAAAAATAGGCTTTTGATATGCATGGAGAGAGAGTTTGTGTTTGTTCACACTCGTTACACAGAGCTAAGAGCATCTTTTGTCTATCTACTCAGCGATTTTCTGCTTATGGTTTCTCTCCCGGGTCAGAACATTCCGGTCGCGTGCTCTCCTGCGACAGTTTCAGGTCAATCCCTTCTTTCTATTACAGCAATTACACACTTACACTATATTGTACATTCCTCATGTCTGGTGACATTAAATTTGATTTATAATCCATGTGGCAGCGAAGGAGAGCAGGAATCCCCAGCAGTGTATCGGGTATACTGTATTTCTGTAAGGTGTTCTTCTTGTTACAAACATCTGTTGAGAGGTATATTGTTTCTCTGAAGGCCCGAATACCTGGCCGAAGCCAGAGTTCAAGAATATTTCCCGGTGTGTTTGGCTTGGTATTACATTTGCAGAGGCACCTGTTGAAAGAGTAGATGGAATTACATATTTCATCTCCCCTGCTGTCATGCAACTCCCCGTCCTAAAAGTTTCAAACCTCCAAAATGTTTTTTTTGACAATAATAATTGAGCTAGCAGATTGCAAGAAACCTGCACACATATACGTTAAATGCTTTGAGTAACAACAGAGGTATAACGTCCAAGTACTGCATTGGACATAGTAAAACCCACAGCACTTTGTTTGCTTGACTCTGAAACAGACACTCAGTTCTACATAGTAAGTAAGAGCATGCAAGTTTGGAAGATTAGGGTTGGCACAATAACCTCTTTTTCATGTCAAATACCAATACCAATAAGACAAAACTGAGTATCTGCCAATACAGATATCAGTCCAGTACAGCCTTTTCCCCTCTCCTATATGACAAATGTATAGATAATACATCTGCATGGAAGCGCATTGCTCAACCTAGCCATTGAAATGAATCACATGGCACAAGCTGCTAGTCCCTCTCTTTACAGCTTGTCGTGCATAGTTTAATTAGACATTTATTGGAGAGTTTAGGTTAGAAAATCGGATCAATTTACACATTTCCCCCTCTTGATCTTGGCCAAAATTGGAGCAATTCCCTTCGTGAATATCGGGCCGACTCATCCCCATGGGAGGTAGTTACGGAGGTCGATGAAAAATAATACAATGCTAAAAGCTGCTGTGCTGATTCCAGGTCCCTCTTGAAGGAGAAGTTCGGTTTTTAGCGCATTACACCTTGTAACAAGTATATTTACGATCATGTACAATATTCCACATCATTACCATGACAACAGGCCCAGTCCTAAGAGCTGCAGCTAGTTGCTGACATCACCGTCACCCCTAGCTATAAACAAGTGAGGAGCGTGTGCACTCAGACAGTCTGTCAAGAAATACAATAAATGCTCATTTTAAAAAATGAGATACTCGCCAAATGTTTAGTGGTGTCCTCTCATGTACCGAAACTAAAACACAAAGCTAAACACGGATAATCCAAAAGTGGCTCTTTCAGCTGCTTCATGAAACCAACAGCCGTTTCTGGGTTATATATCCGTGAGTTTCACATCTTCTAAAACAAGCGTTTATTGTATTTTTTGTCGGATTGTCTGAGTGCACATGCGCCTCCATTGTTTTCAGCTAGCAGTGATGTCATCAGTGTGTTCCAGCTCTCAGGACTGCACCTGTTGTCATAATAATGCCGTAGAACATCGTATATAATCGTAAATATTCTTGTTATAAGGTGTAACGCCAAAAACCGAACTTCTCCTTTAACGTCGTAACGTCAACATGTGTTTGATCTCGACCTTGCTGCACACATGCCCATATTAGCCTGTTTTGCACAACAAAGATCAAACAACAGCATATTTTCACTTTCATGTTGTCCAAGCTCTAGCAGCCAACTTGGCCCAGTTTCTCTTTGAAGTACAGTCCAACTGTTTTGGGTCACAGAGTAGCCAGGACCTACACACTGTCTCTCAGTGACATGCTAACATGTTTCCATGAGGTCTCCAGTTTCTCTGGCGATTGGAGTGCTCGTCAGGCGCCTCACACTCTGTTCCCATGTGCTCAGAGAGGCCCGGTGGGACCCTGGCTGTATTGTGGGGGTTCTCACGAGCAGTTCAAAAGCATGATGGCATCAGCAAACAGCACAGCACTGACTGAAATGCTGTATTTGACAACTTCATAAACTAAAGGAGGGAGCTGCAATGAAACAACAAGGATAACACTCACAAGGTTTAACTTTTAAACAGGATTAAATTGCAGTTTAAGTTTAAATTCTGTTGCACCAAACTTTAAAACCAATTTAAAATTAAGAAAGGTTAAATCTAAACCTCTCTTTAAAACTTAACAAAGTTTTTTTCTCTAAACCAAGGTTAAATTTAATTCTGTTACATTAAAAGTAATGTTTTCAGCTTGTCCCTATTAATTAAACTTAGTTTAAATTTATTTCAAACACATAAACTTAGCTCTACTAAATTGAGATTAATTTTAAATGGTGCAACAAAGCTGTGCTTAATTTTAAATCTGGTTTAACTCATTTTAAACCTAGATTTACTTAACTCTGATAAGAGCTGTTAGATTCAATTAAACCTTCTTAGTGCAATCCAGCCTAAAAGAAATCTTTTTAAGAAGGAATGAAGTCCCATTAGGAGATGTTTTCTTTGGCTAGAAATTGGAATAAAGTTTGTATAAAGAATTGAATTTGTGGTGATATTTGCCCAGAAACAAAAGGCATAACTGCACCGAAATGTGTCCGTTTCATGCACAGAATTCTTCTCATTTTAATCCCTGTGTAGTAGTTCTTGGGCTGTCCAGTATTTACAAAAGCACTCAACACATTGGAATGCACTAGCTGTCATTTAATTATACAGTGAATAAGTCAATATTTTTTCCAAACTCTTCGCTCCAGCTGTCACCACAATATGTTCCTGTCTGCGCAATGAGGGGGATTGTCCGACATTCCAAGGAGCCGATCTTTCCGCGGGGAATATTTATCTATGGGAGCCGGGATATAAAGTCTCACCTAGAGAGGCAGGAAATGGACGGGATATTGAATTCTGAAAGATTATGTAACACTTGCCGCCTGTTACAGGTAGATAACATTACACACGTTCTAGCACACGCTCAACCTGTCTGGGGTCATGTTAGTTTAAGTGACGGAAAAAAGCACACGACTGATAGTTTAATATTTAAGCTGCAGCCACGTGAGGAGAAGCTAATGTGTGAATGGGTACTGTCCTATCAGCCAGGACATGTTGGGCATGTGAATGGCAAACCAGTCACATCATCTGACACGAGGACAACACTGAGCTGGATATTTTTGGACAGAAAAACTGATACTGTACAGAAAATCCCCTTTCGGGAAAGTTTAGGATGGAAGAAAATGAATCAATGTTGGTTTTGTTTGTATCTTGACACTGTTAAAGGGCCATATTGTGCGATCATGGCCTGCAAACACAATGTGTGTGTCAGTGCAGCACTAATGGGAGTCAGGAGACTGTTTGGCTCCCAGCACTGAACGATTATCAGGAGCTGTTAGATGTTACATTGTGTTCTCTACCTGGGGGCTGCTGGACACGAGTCATGCTTGCAATAAAGTGCACGCACACACACATACACACACAGCCACGCACACACACACACACGTACCCCCTGCACTGTTAGGCAAGAATGCAGTACACTCATGCAGAAATTTACTCATGCCATCTCGGTTTCACTTGTGCACTAAATATGTATGCAAGCCAACCCTTCATTCTTCAACTTGCCAAGAATGAAGTTCTCTCTCTCACTCACACACACACATACGCACAAACACACAGACAGACACTCAACACCTCCGGCTGTGGCTGACTGGGTGGCTGAGATCAGAGAAGCAGATACAGTTGGCCATGTAAAGCTGGAAGGCCTTGACAAGACATTTGAGTTAGTCATGGTACACGGAGACCATATTAACGCTAATTCCCTTCCATTACTGCTGACTGGTATTAGCTAGACGCTGCAAGAGGACACATGCCTGATAAACAACCTAAAACTTCTGTTTTTAAACAAAACTGGTGAACCGGAATGTTGATGTTTGGTTGTAAGCTGCGATTAAATCAGGCCACCATAGTTTAGGTTCTATCTATGCATTCAGGCTTTAAAGCTTTTAACTTACCCATTCTGTGAGTATTGCACAATGTTTTGCGTGTCAGTCAATATTTTTCCATCCACTTTGATTCAAATGAATGCGTATAACGTGAAAAGGAACTCTCAGAGTGAGAGTGAACCACAGATAATTCTCTACTATCTCAGCAGTTAGCAGCTCTATGGAGTTTTAGAGCCTTTTAGCTAACTGTCTAGCACATGACAGTGAGGTCATTTAATTTATCTCTCTTAACAACCAGGCTCTAAAAAATC
>JAPZDX010000007.1:25638017-25648525 GCA_029783625.1 Naso annulatus | reverse complement strand
GGATGAATAGCTACTGTTTAAATGAAATTTTTTATCTCAAATCAGTTATCTTTTTTCCATGATCCCATTCAAACCCACATCAAAGTGGTTCCAAACATTACACTCTGCAATTATAAAATTCTACTTAAAGAACAAAAAAACTAAAATCAGTCTATCTACTCTGCAGAAAAACAAATCTGAAGGGTGATTGGAAGCTCCTAACTTCATGTATTATTACTTAGCTAACCAGTTACAATATCTTTCCAAATGGATATATCCAAACAAAGATTACAACTCTTTGCTAGAGCTAGATCAGATAGACTGCAACAACATTAAACTCTCTGATCTCCCTGTTATTACCACTACCCTCAAGCATCGTAACTGTTTCAAGAACCCACTGATTGCTACCACCTTGGCCGCTTAGTGGAAAACTCTGGAAATTACAGGCTCCCATTGGAACCCTGTATGTTCTCTGGCACAACCCTGATTTTGTGAATAACAAAATATCTCTTCAATTCAGCACATGGGAGCAGAAAGGGATCCAGCTGAAGAATTAGACAACATATTACTACAAACCACTTCACCTCTGTACAAGACACACCCCATTGATGTCTTTCCATAACTCTAAGCAAGTAGTATTGGTGCTTAAACCTAATGATTTAATTTTATAAAAATCATTAATATTAGGGATGTAATGGTATCGTTAATTTTGCGGTATTGTGACAGCAAAAGTACCTCTGCCCCATCATGGACATGAACTAGGAACAACAGAGACCATCATCACAGACTTTACTGTCAACACTTTCTAACAATGCGTAGGCAGGCTGTAGTGAAAGAGAGTACAAACTGATCTCTAAAACTTCAGTGTTCGAGTTTAACTCAGATGTGTTAAAGAAGTCATAGAATAGCTGACAGGAGTTTAGTTTCACCTTCTTTTTAGTGACAGCGCATTGCTGAGAAAAAGAAAGAAAAATTCAGCAAGCAAGAGACCTGCTGAGCTGGGAAACTTTTCGTCTCAGCAAACAAACACAGTTAGCTTACGGAGGAAGAAGGAAACAAAGAAAGACACTCAATTAGCTCACAGAATGGTCAAAAAGACACTACTGGTAGAAAAGTAGACTGTCAAAGTAGACAGTTAACTTATGATAGTAGGATAAAGGAAAGAGCACGGGACATGAGCTGGGTCATTTACAAATCATTGTTTAATCACTGATAAATGTTCAGTTTTCATCTCTACCAAAGAGAATAAATATGACAATTATTTGCACATGCTTTTACAGGAAATAAAGCAATTAAAGAGAAAAACAACTAGAAAAAAAATTGGATACTGATAAACGGCATTTTTTCCAAGTCTTGATTTGTCAAAAATACCACAATACTGTACCGTGGACTTGATACCGAGGTATTATTGTACCGTGAGTTTTTGATACGGTTACATCCCTACCAGATTGTGGTATAATGCTGGAATAAAATCAAAGCGAAACTGTCATAGGGAAACACTTTGACAAATCGCGTTGAGATTGAGAGTGCTGCTGTGACATGAGGCATATTTCGGGTACCTTTCTCAGCATCACTGACGCTGACACAGATGTATTAGCTGAAGGAGAAGTAGAGTGGACAGATCCCCCTATATTTAAAACTACTTGATTTGCAGCTTTCCACCCCAGAGGAGAAAGAGGATTTGGCGTTTTCTCGTTAGATCTGGGCCCTTCCACATGTTGTGAATAGATTATTCTGAAGATGGTTGTTGGATGGCTTCATCTGATGGCAGCGTTTACAAGCTTGGATCTTTTGTCTTCCCCTGAGCCAGACGGCAACCTCATACACAACGCAAGAGCCACAAACTGTGAACAGCAACCCAACTTCAGCCTTCCTGCTAAAGTCTTCTTCTCGTCCAACTTGCAAACTTGAACTCACATCTTGTTCTGCTCTTCAGATTGTTGAGCGAGCCACCAAACAAACTTTCACTGGGCAAAAGTTCACACTAAATTCAGTTTACTGGGTAGATAGCTAATGAGCTGTTCAGCTGCAGAGCATTAAACTGCATGTTATTGTACCTACAGATGTCACTTGGGTTCAGCAAGATGCTGGTGTGTTCCTTGCCACTAAAAACATGCAGTCTGCTGTCATGTGTTAGTTGTCTTTGGCTGTATTTACACGGCACGGCTCAAGTGGCCCAATTGTGATTTTTTTCCTCCCATGTGGCGCACATTGGATTTACACTATAGTTGTACTACTATATATGTAAGCAGTGAAAAAGTGCATGGAATCTGATACTCTCAGATCCAATTCAGGCCTCATCCATATATGGAAATAAATTGGTATGAATCTGATATGTGTCATTTCGACTGTGATCAAAGTGGGCAGATCGGATATTCCCTGTCAATTTGAGTCCAACGCCATTGAAATGTGACAAGTCTGCATTGTTATGATGAAAACACACCTACAAAAGACTCTGTGCTCTCTGCTGAAAGCGTAATCAAAACGACGAAAGGAGGATGGGGGCTTGGAAGACAGCTTACAGGCCGTTAGCAAAGGTAATTAAAGTTATCTGCCCTTTGTAAGTTGTGAGTGCAAAGAGACGGCGCACCCAAAACACAGGGTTTGTACGGAAACCGTTTTGCTTACGAAAGGTTTCAGTTATGAGAGCGCAGTTTTAATCGCTCAGTAGTCATGAAGTGACTATTCATGAAATGTCTGTTGGGGATGAAATTTTGCTACTAACTCATGACACCACCAGTGGCTTAATCCCCTTTATACCTGCTTTCTACATAAAAAGAAAAGCATTTTTAGCGCGCAGTGTTAAGTTACTGCTAATACAACGGAACATTTCCTACAGCTGCAGCTTCACATTAAGCATTCGACTGGCAAAACACAAGTTTACTTTTATTTTGAAGTAGGATAATCACAGGAAATACAGCGTTTAGTTAGCTAGCTTACGGCTATCGAACATCGAACACTAGTTTGCTGAGCAAAATAATGATAATTTTCAGCATTTGTGAACAGCGGATTAATTTTTAATATGTCTGGGAGTAGTTTTATACTATCTGTGAAAGTAATGGAACAACAAGGAGCTGATGAAAAGCTGCTCAAATGTTCACCAAATGTAAATGTAGATATCAAATCTGAGTCACTTTTAAAAGTAGATGGCAGCTGATTGGAAAAATGGATGTAGGTAACAAATCAGAGTTGGGCATCAAGACAAAGCAGTGTAAACACAGCTTCAGTCTCTCTTTCTCCTGTTTGCTTTCCCCCAGCTGGCACGCCTGCCAACTGCTGTCATTCTAACACAGACAGCAATGCACCATCTACATTTGACAATTTTTTTTCCCGGCTGTATTAGTATTCAAAAAAAATTCAACACACATTTGCTCAAAAAAGAGTTGATTGAATGTGATTTCTCTCTGACTTCTGCTGGCCCTGCATGAATCTCACGCCAGAATGTTTTAAAAGGAAAAAAAAAAATGTTCCAGCTTGATGATTAACCATTGACAGTTTGATTCATGTCTGCTTGGATGGATGACCAATGCACCAACTGCTTCTGCCTAACGGTGGTCATCTGGCCAAGCCATTGGTCCCTCACATCTGTTTTACTGATCCTGCAGCCGACATGCTGACACATTTGACAAGTCGTCCAAAAATCTGTACAGCAGTCACTCAGTCTGGACGTAGTGCTTGTCACGCTGACATAGAGAGCTGATGTAGGAAGGCGAGGAGCTGTGCTCCCAAGGAGGAAATAAAGAAAAATGAAAAAAACATCACACAGGCTGTTTCCATGGAAACAAGAGAGAGATCATTGTTATGAAATCCCTCTCTGAGCAGAAGAATGAGACTCATGGAGCCTCTAGAGTGGGAACGACAGATCTGGGCCAAACGGAGGAGTAAACCACCTCCACGTGTCTTCATGTCCATAATGGGGTCTTCCACTGTGTCTGGAGACTGCACAGTGCACACTCAGCTTACCGTCTGAGTGGAAGAAAATACTTAAGATGACTTGTCTAGAAAATACCATTTGAAAAATTGCTGGCTTGAAAATGCGTAGCTGTATTTTGTCTGTTGGCCATGGTTGTTGCTCGGAATATTAAATGGAATCTGAATTATGATGTGTCTGTCCCATGAGTCTTTTTGGAAGGTTCAGTTTCCTCGATTGATAGAGGTGGAGGAGAGCAGACTGACATCTCGCTATAGAGATGAACTTGGTACCTTTCGTCATGTACATTTGGGCCATTGTAACCATGCGAAGACACACCAGCAGCTTCTGGTATCTCATCACCACACTTTTAACACCAATCGTCATCTCTCTGCTAGTTTTCTTGAACTTCGAAAGATCTCAAATATAACCTTTAAGCAATCAGTGCCACAGAATAAGCATGTGTGGGATCCACCCTTGCTTTCCTTGTGCAAACACTTATTCTCTGCAAAACATGCAAGAACTTACCGTAGAGAAAGTTTCAAGAGTAAAGCTTCTTCGAAACCCATATGAAAGCCTCCTGTGCTAGAAACAACCTTAACAAACTCATGCAAATGAAGCTGGAAGCAATTGCCACTGATTTGGACACATTGAACAAAGACCACATCAGAGGAGCTAATGGATCGCATCAATTAAACTTTGTGCATATTTGCAGCTGTCCGGAGAATTTCTTGATAGCAAATCTGCTGTACGGGCTTCGATTCTTTGGCTCTGAGTGCAGTTTAAACAGTTTCTCTTCAGAAGTGTTTCAAAGCTTGCACGCACGGTTGATATATAGGCCATGTGTGAAGTTTGGCAGACCTTCAAGAACGATGACAGCTTTATTTTTGTTTATCAAGGCAATTCCCTTCTAATAGCACTGCATCATCAAATGTGAAATTGCTCTCATATTGAGGTAATTGAGAATAGGGCTTGCTCAGTCATGTACTTGGGTGCATTTTGCAAGGGTGGCCAATTGGTAAACCAAAAATAAATTTTATTCTTCTGAAAGAAACCAAAGTGTGAGATGTTTGGCGACAGCTAGACTGCCTTTTACAATTTTCAGCTGATAGCAATGAACACATTGGGCTTACTGTGGAGAGGTAGGCATATGGTCGCAATATGTTGACACATTTGCAAGTGCCATTGAACCACTGCTGACTGAAATGTTTTAGAAAGAAAAAAATCAAACACAAGAAGATTCAACAGATCTTGAAGAACTTGGGGTTGAGAATCTGCTGGGAAAGAGATTTCAATCCAGTGTCTCACTTTAGACTGCACTTGTAAAGAAAGAAAACTGCCGATGTCCTAAATGGGTTTCCGATTGGCGTTATTTCTTTTGTTATGAATGCAGTATTACACGAGAGGGTTTGCTGTCACGTGTTTGAGCACGACATTGTCTTAAAATCTCACCCTTGAGTGTAATGTTGCTATTATACAACTGTTACCAACACAATAAAATGTTTAATCAAAATTTTTTCATGTTTTGGGGCAATAAGCTCTCAGTATTAAATGCTTTTTTTAAAGTGTGATCCCTGTTATCGTGAAAATACATGACGTCTGACTAATGATGGAAAAACAAGTCACATCCGTAGAATCCTGTGTGTAATGAAACCTTGTTTACTACTCCAGCAAGTAGTCCAAACCTTAGTAACGACCAAGCAACAGAGAAGATTCTAGTCCCAGCTGAGTGAGCTATAAGTGACGTTAATGCTTTGTAGACGTCAAGGAATTTCCCAAGCTGAATAAACACGGCATAAATAAACATGAAAATGCTAACCTATATCGTGTTACATAAGGTGTCCTCCGAAAAGGTATTTTTTCCTCCGCAAGATGTAGCTTCTGTAACTGCAAACTTAACATGTATGTTTTCAAGCTACAGCGCAGTGTCACAGACTCAGCTAATGAAGGAAGCCAAACATTTCCATAACTTTAGACTGCTGAAAAGCCCGAAAGTTGCAGTTAAGTTAAAAAGATAGATGTAATCACATCAAAAAATTCACAACAGGATTTTATCTTAACCTCTTAATCTTACCGATTGGATTCGATTACGATTCAGGGGTCTACAGTTAGATTATAAAATGATTACTGACGCATCAAGATGCATCTTGAATTGATTCATCTTGATTTTGTCTCAGTGTGACACAGATTACACATAGCATGGCACATGTCCAGTTCACTTTCTGTCAACTTTATAGAAGCCAAAATGCTTCCGCACACTAGCTTTTAATCCGCTTGGGGCTGGTCAGATCTCGCAGTCAGCCATGTTTGTTTCTTGTTTCCTCATGTGCTCCCCATAAACTGTCCACGTGCACGGCGCGCTGCACTTCCATTTTCCGCCCCTTTTGTGCCGTCTATTATACGTCATTTAAAATGTAGATGATTGATTTTTGGACATCTTTGAATCGATTCAGAATTCACGTCCCAAAAGCGATCCGTCTAGGAATCGATTGTTTCCCCACCTCTAGTGATGAGTAACACCAATTCCTTACTAGACGTGTCGTGATGAGTGGGTGAACAGCTGATTGCTTTTGTTTTTTCAATGAAGATGTTCTAACCAGCACTGTGGGATGGCTCGCGAGATGCCTCGCCTATGCTCTGTTTGAACAAAGGTCGATCTCTGGCCTATTTTGACTGGGCGAAATTGATGCTGTTATATGTAACCATAATAATATAAAATATTTTATAAGATCCCAGACACCCTTTCTACAAAGATAAGCTCAAAAAGGACAAAGACTGGAAGGAATCGGGGAAGCTGGGGAGTTACAAGTAATTAAACTGTGCTGCAACTCAGAGCCGTTTGCCCAACTGTCTAGATACAAAGCTGACAGAAGGTAACTTCGAATGGAAAAAAAAAACTTAACTGCTCCTTCCACTGTGGCATCACATCTAGTCAGGAAGTGGTGTAAGGCATCCTGTAATGCTGATTTTCCTACATTCTAGATCGCTTGTTTGGAACTACTTGTCGTATAATTACTATTGAAAGTGGTTCTGTAATTATTAAAAAGGGAGATCCCGTCTTCCACCCATCTGCAATGAATTGTGTGTAGAGATGAGGGAGGATATAATGTGGAGTATATCTAGCCAAACTGGCGCAACTGAATCAGGTCTACCAGGCCAACATCTGGCAAGTACAGTACTGGCAGACGTCAGATTAGTGTGTGTTCTCTCTGCCCTCTTTTTCTAACTGCTTTGTCTGTCTGTCTGTCTGTCTCTTTTACTATGTGAAAGCCTCATTATTTCTTTTCTGTCTCGTAATTTGGGACAGTTTTAATCCGACCATTCTGGGCACTAGTTCAGCTGTCCAATGTCAGGCTCTGCATCTTTGTGCCAAACTCTAATAGTGTCCACTCCACAAGACTCCCAGTCACTGTTTTAAGCAGTACATAAATTTAGTTCTCGGAGCAGGGATGGTAAAATTAGCCTTACTTATTGGAAACCTCCACTGGTGTTTCAAGGAGAACTGGACTCTTCAAAACATAAATCCTTTCCTAATGTTCCCTCCAGCGTGACTTTTGAGCCGGACGTGAATCAAAAATGCGTTGCATAACAGGATTGAATGGAAATGTTCTCCACCCTCTGAGCCATTGGGAGTGAGTTTCCTCCACAGTGTACGACACGGGATTCACCATCTTTCCTCTCTGTTTCCCTCCCTCCTTTCCTTGCATTTGTTGAACTGGCCTCTAATGCTCTCTTCCTACCGCTATTGCAAGGCCAGCTCATTCTGTCCTGAGTCAACCTTATCACAGTCAAGACAAGGGCAGAGGAGTCGGCTACTAACGGCTACTGACTGATTCATCAAAGAGAAGATACTATAACTTCCCTGAATTGTTGAAAGTGGTGTGAATCAGATGTGTTCGTGTGTGTTGAGTGATGATTTGTAATGGGTCATGAAGTTGAATCTACTTGCGCCATATATTTAAGAGGACAGAGTTGGTCTTTGACTTTTTTTGGTTGTGGTAAATGTTTCAGTTAGTCTTCAACTTATGTGAAGAACACCTCAGCTCTGTTCGAAATTGTTCATTCATTCATTCACTCACTAACTCACTCACTAATTCCCTTATACAGTGTTATTATATACTGAACTATTTAGGGAATGACCGAACGAAATTTCGGACACTACAAAGAAATTTTCTAAACATCATAGCATCAGTAGATGTGCCAGATATTTGTCTGACGCAAGCGGACGTGCCCAGCATCATATAAACAAACCAAGCACTCAGGAGCACAGCACTGAAATGTCTGGAGGTTGCGTTGATGTTGCATGGTAGTTTTTTCAATATTAAATCCCAAGTTAACCTGATAAATTCCAATGATGTGGATGTTTGTTTTGTTAGCTATGGTCCTGTGTCCTGATCGGTTCTGATCGTAAGCTGTAGTAGCCCACAATAGCTGTAATAGTTTACAAACTCACAAGCTAATGGCTAATTTAGCTGTTGATGGCTAAAGCTGTTGGAAAATAATTTCTTTAAATGTTTTGCTACTTTGGGTAAAGCTTTTGCTTCTCAGCACAGACCACAGTGAAGGCAAACTCCGCTCAGGCGATGTTTGGTGAATTCGCTGACCAACTGCCATTTAGCTAACATGCTAACTAACGTTAGCAAACCCTCCTGGTTTTCTAACTGCTTCTTCTTCTCCTTCAAAAAAACACGAGCGCATTGCGTTGTGGGATACAGGAGTAAAATAAGGGGTACATCGTATGTACACAAAATTTGCTGTGCATTGTGGGTACTTCATAGCGCAGTATGTGGTGAATGAAATTATCCACTAAGAATTTGAATACTACTAGAAAATGGCGAACACTCTATATTATGCTCTTTATCCGTGATAGGGAACAGTTTAAAACAAGGCACATGACAATTTGTGAGGCTAGGCCTGGTGACACACGCACACACACACACACACACATGCACGCACGCACACATGCACAAAGTCTTGTTTGGGTCAATAATGGCAGCTACAGCTTCCTGCGAGTCCTCTGGAGGCTTCATATGACTTCCTGCCATCTTGCCTGTCTTTCCTCTGCCTTCCCGTCTCGCCCAGAGACTCTGACAGGATATATATACAGTGTGTGTGTGTGTGTGTGTGTGTGTGTGTGTGTGTGTCTCAACGCTATGTTAGACAGACCCTCTTAGCCAGGACTGCAAGACCTAACATGAGGTAAAGACATTCGTATCCACTGTAGAAATGTCACTTCGTAGACGCTCATGTATGTGAAAGGATGTCATTGTTGGACCACAGTATTTCCCCTTTAGGTGGAGCCTCACATATTCTCGATCAGTTGTCACAGAGTCACACCCACTCTCACTCCTGTGTCAGCCACTCACACCTACTCACTCACTGACCTGCATATTTATATTTTCTTCCACCTTTTTCTCAAATGCATACAGAAACATGCACACTTGAATTCATGAAGGAAATGCCTTTCTTACACTAATTCACCTCCACTCTGACTGTGCCCACTAGTCCATGCAGTTAACCTGCAGTGGACAAACAGCAGTTTAAGGGACTGTAGCAGTTATTTAGGTTTCCTTGTGTTTCTCCTGCTCCCATGTTTCATTGCAGCTCATCCCTCTCCATTATTTACACTCTTTCCATATGGTGAAGATTATCATTTAAATCACTCACAGACATGTTGTATCATCTGGCTCTTGTTATGTCATAAAAATTAACTTTTACACACCCTTGATGTTAATGTGCTAAGATATCGTTATAATCCCTGGGGCTTGTTCACTACATCATGCATTTAACTGTGTTTATTCTGGACTCAAAGATCTACAAGTGAGTCTGACTGTTTCTCCTGAAATGTTAGCATTTACATAAATAATTAACCTTCGGGAGTGCACTTTATTTAGTTATTTATTTGCCTATTACCTAATTGGATCTCATTTGCTACACAGGTTTTTCTAGTCTTTATACTCAGCTAGGCTGATGTTCGACATTACAATACTCTGCTCTGTAAATAATGCGCACGTCTCACTCAAGAAAATAAATAAATGAAATGTCCTCCCTAAATGTTTGACTGTTTCTTTTAGTTAAAATCGCGGTGAATACTCCTCCATGCTAAAGCCTAACTGCAGTAAAGAAAACTTGTTTTAGAAAAAAAGTTTGAATTTGCTCCTTAAAGCAAAACTTCACAGATTTTCAACCTTATTTCTATCTAGCCAAATTTAGTATAACCCAGTATTTTTTTTTTTTTTTTTAACGTTTTCTGTGTCTCTGGGGCGCAGCTTCAAAATCTCTTGTTCTTCTGTGAACCGGTGACGTCACTGGTTCACGAAGAACTACAAACTGGTTGCCTCTTGCCTTGCCAGCGCCATGTTTGTTTTGAGAGGAATTTCTGGCTCTGACAGACCAAAAAAACCCTCATTAATGAAAACTACGCAACATTAAATAAAAGAAATGTTCTGATGCGACAGATAACAACCTTGGCGACCCGGCAAGTACTGTTTTTTTGTGATTACTACATGTAGGGAATAATAGGAACCTGTAGTGAGAGTTTTTCCACCGTTCAATGTGGAGTTGACCTGTTGGCAGCCTCAGTACAAAACAACATGTTTAAACACCACCAGATAAAAGC
>JAPZDX010000007.1:25609950-25624570 GCA_029783625.1 Naso annulatus | reverse complement strand
TAAACGTACACAAAGACAAACTGCTGTTATTATCTTACAAAAAATGCTTGTACCCCACACATTCATTTACACTGTATATCAAAATTGGCCAGTACATACTAATTTTCTTTTTTGTTCATTGATTTTCCCGATTTGGATCATTTGATTGACAGAAAGACCCTTAAGAATGACCCTGAACTTAAATATTTGCTGTCGGTTCCTGGAGAAGCTTGGAAGCCCAAAAAATGGTATTCATGGCAGCTCTAACAGTAACACAGACATTAATGTTTTTCTGTAGTCTAATACTGAGCTGATATTTAATCAGTTTCTACATTTTAGTCCAGTTATCCAGGTTGAGTAACATGCAGAGGAAGCTGCTCTCAGGTCTTTCAGCAGCTTCCTCCTGTAAAGCATTCCCATTGTTGCACTATGATGAATATTATTCTCATTTACATTTTCCTGAATGAAATGAAGGCTGAATGAATGTACATGACGGGTACCTGGCCTTGGCAGTTATGCAAACCAAATTTTTAGGCATCACGCTTTGGCACCGCTCGCAAACACCCCCCAGCCGTTCAAAGCTGCTACTGATAAGGGCTGTCTGTGCCTCCATGCCTACGTGCATCTTCCAGGAAAAGAGCCCAGAATCAAAAGATCAGAAACCCGCCCTTCTCCTTACTCCACACCGCAAATACACACACACACACACACACACACACACACACACACTAACCACTCCGCCAAACATCCCTCATTACTTGGCTTAAGTTCTCCCTCAATCACTTCCGTTCTGCCCTGCAATCAGATAGGGGAAACTGCGAGGAAGAGACAACTGAAAGTCTATTCAGCTGTTGCACTGGGTCTTCAGATGTAGTCTGGGGCACGACCGCGTGAGTCAACGGTGAAACATGTACCAGAAAACCACACTGTCAAATGATACTTCTGAAACAACATGACAAAGGACTTCAAGCACATAAAAGACACCTCACATTTCTAGTCACTGCATATACAGTATCACTAGTAACAATGGCAACAGAACAATGTTAAAGAGGTGAGTCTGAGTCCATTCCATGGAGCTGCCATACAGTATAGAGCCGGCACTGAGCACAACATAAGTAAGACATGAATAAGTCGAAGTACCTCCATTTAAACTGACCACAACCACAATTATTATTAATTATTTTAATAGCTTGTGGTTAATACTGTTCCTTAAATATTTCCAGACTGCCTCCGAGTCCAATGCAATTAGATCTGGACAGATTCATTTTTCACGTCCTTTTGTTTACAAACAGCTCTTGTCAGCCAGCCAATGAAAGGACAATGTAATTACATGTAGTCACCCCAAGTTTGCACAGTGCTTACTGCCCTTGTAATTAAAGCATGCAGATCATCCCTTCAGGAAAACTGGCAACGGTTGTTAAATGTTTTCTCATCGCTAATGACTCAATGACTCGCTGCAGATTCGGAAACTTTGTAAATTCGTAAAATGTCCATGAAGTCCATACCGTATCATTGCAACCAATCAGTCCATTTTGTTTGAATCATGTAGAGAGGCCAGATTCCCACCACCGCTACGTGGCAGTCTTAAAAAAATCACATCATAAACTCTGAAACTGTCAGCTCTCTCACAGCCAATAAGACCTTTGAGAATTCTCAAAGGTCTTATTGGCTTCTAGCCTCATTCAAAACAAACATATAAGCACTGTTGGTTTTAACGGGGCCATGAGGCACTGTAACCCACCTCACCCATAAAGAGGAAATGCCTTGACTAAACCACTGGAAAAATAGGAGGGGGGAATGTTTCCAATCCTCCAGGGATGTCATTAATACCTCTTTCATTCAGCTCGATTCATTAAAAAAGACATTGCCTAATGTGAGGAACATTCATAATGGCACATACCACACAAAGCACCAAGGGGGCATGGGGGGCACAACTGTGCTTTCAGATTGAGTTTTTGATTTTGCTTGCAACAAGTGGAGTATCCAACTATACCCAGTTACAGTTTGAAGCAAATTATTGCAAACGTGTTAAACCTCCTCATCGAAGCCACTAAACCACAGACACAGGCTGCATGAACAAAAGTTGAAATAGGAAACCGTGCAGAAGCAGACGACTTGGGTGACTTTAATGACAAATGAGCCCCAGATTACAGGCCGGAGGATAGAAAGACCTTCATGCGAGACACCTTGCTAATGATTTATTCAGCAGTGCATTTTTATTTCACCTCACTTAATTTCTTTTCTATCAAGGCCTCAGCTTGTGTAGTAGTAACTGCACTCAGAGGGTCATCCACATGTTGCACAAGGAAAGTCCACCGGTTGATTCTAACAATACAGATGTTACTGTTGGCTCAGGAAGGAGGTCGTATCGAGGGGGGGAGACTTACATCAGATCACTGCTGACCCACTTCTCTTCTGGCCAATGGGCACATCTCCACAAGTCACATCTCTGCTCATCAACTAGATGGGATCACTGGGATAACTATGCTATTAATACTGGGAATGAGAAGAAAGTCGGCCACGCCACATTCCACAGGCCCAACATTCCCACATATTAACAGGGCTCGGGATGAAATCCAACACTTGGCATCTCTTTTCCCTCGAACCCCAAAGCGCTACCCCGCCGTGTCAAATCATTTTCTTGTTTCATATGGGAGGAACGCCAGAGTCACGAGCTCCGAGTCTAACTAAAGACGTGTTATTATATATTTAGGAAAAAAAAAATTGGCATGTGTACGACCCCAGAGCTGGTTGCCATGACTCTCAAGAGGGAAGAGATGCTTGACTTCCCAGAGACTCCGTGCTCTTCAAACACCCCAGAGTCTCGTCTTGTTGAGGGAATATGCTGCCGACATCTGAACAGAGCACATACACCGATTACAGAGATGCTTGAGAAAATCCAGCTCTTCTTGGGGGTGAAAGGGGTCACTTTAGAACTTCAGACAATGCATGAACGCTGAATCAACACTATTTACCAGTTTGTTTCCGTACACGCTCATGCTGACGAAAACTAACCGGTTAGCTCAGCAGTTCTGAACAGATGTCTTTGTCACCTAGCCATTTCTCGTTTCATCCTTTGCACCTAACTTGAAACATGTCCACCAGTGTCAACAAGCAGACTGTAGCACTCCATATTGTGCGTTGTTAAGCTATTAATCTTGCATGGGTGAGAGGTCAACAGCTGCAGGATCGAAGTCGGAGGGCTTCTGGGTAATGCCTGGAATGCTCCTCTGAGACAGTTATAGCAACGCAGACAGGGACAGCCCTCTGAAATGACCAGCTTTTTTTTTTTTAAATAGCCCGCAGTCATACCGCACTGAATTGAGACACTGTAAAGAGGAGATATGCTTACACATCATAAGCCCCAGAAAGTGTGTCACTGGCACAAATACAATGGTGCCATTTGACACACGCTCAGTGTGGGGACTTCCAGTAGAGAAGAGGGATGAACAACAGCCTAACTCCTAAAATCTCCCAGAGTTTTGTCCCTCAGACATTGTAACCGCTCTACTATAAGGACAACATGATGATAATCCTATCAAAGAGATCAGATAGTTGAATTTAAGCAGCTTTACAGACCTCATCATTTTCTCTCTCTGTCCCTATCCTAATGACGAGGCCGTTGAGCGGCCAGTCAGCAGCAGGGCTGAAGCGATAAAAGTCCGAGCGTCGTTCAATAATTCTCCCCCGCTCTCCCTCTAATCCTGAGAGAGCAGTTCATGCATCCGTAATGGTCGATAAAATATGAAAAGCCCTGAGAGCGCTGATGGCAGCAGAGGGTGTGTATGAGCACTACATGTGAGTCCACTACTGTGGTCAAAGCCCTCCCAACACACTGAATCTTTTAACGATGTCACTCTTGTTCGCCCACGGTGCACGTGAGTGTAGGAGGACTTCTAGCCGGCTGGAGAGCGAGCCTTTAATGTGGTGGACTTGTGTTTCATCTTGCTCACAATGAAAACACGCGCCAACGAAAACACACATGGCCTTTGACTATAAATGAGTTTTGACTCGGGTTCATCAACATTCAAACATGAGCCAGTGAAAGGAACGAATGTTGCAGGAATTATGCTTGTCTTTTTTTTTCGTATTGCAATTATTTACCAGGTCAGCTATTTTGAAACCCAGTCTCCAGCAAAATTAGCACAAAAGCAGAGTCGGACAAACTTGAACCGGTTCCACGGGTGGAAATTTGGAGAGCTGGCGCTCAGACCTTTATCACTGTACTTTGACACACAAGCAAAGAATTTTAGCTACGATGGCAACCTCTCAACTTGGACGGGCAATGCTTCCGCTTAGGAACAAAGGCTTTGCAATTTCGTCAAATGAGGAACCCTGGAGATAAGCATTAAGTGATGCTGTTGGCTATGGCGGCTTCCCTTGAGTCAAATGTAGAAATACAGTCTGTTAATAAAAGCGATGGCAACATCCCGAGAAAAAGCAGGCTGCAGTTAGAGGTAGATGGACATACTGGGTTGAGTTGTTGCTAGGAGGAGATGAACAGCATATGGAACATCTAGCAGCCAGGCCACTATTTACACCACAGCTGACTGTGTTGATGATGTCATGGTGATCAGCCCAAGTCTAGCACCATAAATAGGCCAGTGCCCATTATATATGACACTGTCCCATCCTCCCTCAATTCCTGAAATGTCAAACATGTCCCAGAACTTTCAGCCCTTGACATCACATCTCTCAGACTCACTCCTCCAAGCCTCAATAAATGCTGAACTCCCATCCACCCCTGAAATTATGCAACATTTTCCAAAGACAATGAAACTCTACACAATCTCAAAGCTGAATTCCGAATCCAAGACTACCACCAATTCGCCAAAAGCCTCGCTCATAATAATGCACTAGCACACATGGGTGAAGCAAGGCATGCTGTCGACACCACCAAAGAGCCCAAATATATTGACCACGCGCATTTCACAACCCAGCTTTAGCTGTTGTTTATGACCTCTAAAGCCACAGAAACAGGAAAAAAAGTACTGTAAAAAACTGCCGTTCCCTCCAATCATAACAACCCAAAAATGAAGAAACTTTATCTTCTTGGTGGGATTAGTAGCTCCTCTTGCTCACCAGCCTCTTTTCTTGCTTAGCTTTCTACTGAGCCTACTGACTAATGTTTATTTTATTGGTTGCAGTAGTCTGTGTTTTTCTGGCTGGATTGAGCAGCAGGACGCAGTGCACAGACAAACCAGGTTTACTCTTAAACATCTGCAGCCTGTTGTGTATGCAATCCCCTACTGGGTGAACAGCACTACAGTGTAGCTATTACTTACAATGATCGGGACGGATTACAGGTATCACTGTCAAGATCAAGTATCTCCTACTTACCCGCTCCAGATGGGCTGCCCTGAGAGATAGATTGTCCCCGTGTCACGTCACTTGAAATTGAACCTAAAGAGTTTTCCAGTGAAGCAAAGTTGCAAGAAAATGCGAATGCTTTCCTGCAGCCTATGACTTCAGATCCCTGTTTTCGCCATTTGGAGTTCGTATTTCGTGGCCAAATTCCATGCCTTTGCTGAGTCTGACGATGTTTCCCAGTCGAAGCTGCTGCGTTTCTGTCTGCTCTCTGTGAGCTTCTGAGCGGAGCGCCGGATTTCAGCTGACTGTGCTGGGAGCTGAGCTGTTGACATTGTCCCCACTCTCTCTCCCTCCCTCTCCTGCTCTCTCTTTCTCTCTCACTCTGCCTTTAGCTCACTCGCCACCCCTCCTCTCCCATTCTCGATCCCAGCTCCAGCATATGACAGCATCTATGTGGATGTCAGCGAGAAGGTGATGGATTTTCTCTGAATATAAATGCATTTTTGTACTGTGTGCTTGTGTGTGTGTGTGTGAGTCTGCTGTGTTAAGGCCAGGGAAGAGGGCAAGATGAAAGGAAATGACCCTGGGCGGCCCGTGCTTCCCACCCCTGCCCACAATCCTAACTCCACCTAAAGCATTCCCTCACTGAGCAGACAAAATAAAAAAGTGGATGGAGGGATATCTCATACAACGCCCAAAGGAAACCCTTTTCCTGTCGCGTCCTCTCATCGCCAACGCATGCATGAAAGTACACGCCCACAAGAGCACACGCACACACAAAGCTATGCCGAATATGGGATCCTCTGGTCTTACTGATCCTTGTGAAACACACAGGAAAAGGCTTTCCCCGAATTCCAATCAGTGCTCATTGAGAGAAGGTGAGACAGGATGCTTGATTGTGCAAAGCCCTGTCGGCCTTGTCAAGTTCACACCATTAGCTCAGCCAAATGTAATGTGTGGAGGGGGGGATCAGGTGGAGGGGCACATCACAAGTATGTTGCTGAGATATTATCAGGGGTCACTGAGTGCAAACATCGGAGTCAAAAACTGAAGACTCCCATTGCACTGACCAGGGCACGAACCCTGACCTCATACAGCGTTAATCAGCTGAGAAAATGAGCAAAAAAAGACCTTGAGGAGAGATTTCAAGTACCATATTACCAACAAGGTACTTAAACATTATAACTTATTATGAATTCAAACACTTTCAGTTATTCCCTTCGGTCAATGTGCTTGCAAAAATGTCAACACATCACTGTCGAGACATCACTCACAGCGTCTTGAACCATAACTCACTGATCGATACCAACCCTGACATTTCTAGATGCCAAGCATTATCATCTTTATCACCCAACACCCTGAGGACAGGAGTCAATGTGTATTGATTTCATACTGATTGATCTTATCTTCCTCTAGACTGCTAGTCTGCCTCACAGGTTGGAAGAGGAGACAACTTGTCTGGTGGGGATTCTGATCTAGGCTAGGGTTGTTTATATTCTGAGCACACAAAACAGGACTTACCGACGAGATTTTTGAATAAGGGCGGTAACTTGGAGCAGGGTTTTCAAAGTCTGAGACTGTGGGCCTCCCCCCAAAGAGCGTAAAAGCAACCACAGAGGCAACTGATGCCAGAATGCACTGCAAAAAGGAGCAAACACAAATCATCCTCTACCTGTAGCCCTTAGGAATACTCGCTTTTAATCATGGTCAATGTAGAAAATCTGCACTCAAACAGGGGATGAGCACGTTTATAGCCTTTTTGGAATGGTCACTGTCATCCTTTCACCACTTTTCTGTACCTGATTCTTTCTCCTCTCTCACGTTCACCTGATTCCCCTCACGTACGTTAGCTCGCTTAGATGCAAGTTATTTACAGTTTTCTTTTTGTTTGTTTTTTCTCCTCTTCCTGTGCCTCCTCTGAAGTGCTCTGGCACCCTCCAGGGGAGGCCCGCCTCACACTTTAAAAACCACTGACCTAGAGGACAATATCAATAAACACAGTGAAATAGGACAATTTCTAAAGAAGTCAACAAAACGCTTCTGATAGAAGAAATCTGCACAACGGTTAATAATGACTAGCCAAGACTGAGCCAATATCATCGGGTTAAAAAATTCTGATCATTTTGAACAGCTGTGTACAAGTAAACCTGAATGGATGTCATGTTATAGACGTGCCTGAAGTTACACAATTGGCTCACCCAGTATGATACTAGCTTCCTGTGCAGTATAAAATCCTTGTTGTATACAGGCGTGCAGGATGAAGCAGGGCTCCTTCTCTAATAAATAAATTGCATGGCGTCAACAGTAAATGGACTGTATTATATGGCACTTTTCTAGTCTTTCAACCACTCAAAGGACTTTTCCAACACTAGTCACTATTCACCCATTCACACACACACACATTCACACACTAAGGGCAGGTAGCTTCTCTACAAAGAGCCAACCCGCTAAACCGACCAAACCACCGACTTTCTGATTGGTAGACGACCTGCTCTACCTGCTGAGCCACAGCTGCCAGGTATAGGATCGATGCATAGACTTGTGAACTTGCTGTTAATCCATCGAGCATTTTAGATGGTATCAGTGGCACTTCTGATGTTGGTATCACTACAGGAACAATCCTGCTGCTGATTGTTTGACCTGGGACATGACTGATAGATTTGGCCCATACGTCGCTGCACTGTTAACTATGTTTCAGGCCATCACTTGATACCAAGAAAGTATACTGACATTTTACAGTTAGCATTTGCAGCACAATGCTTCTGTATATTAATGGTCTCTTTTTTAATTTTTTTAAAAAAAGAGAGGGAGCCAAATGCAAAACGTAACCACAAACCTTTCTTGCTGAAACTGTGGAGCTTACCGTGCACTCTCCCACATATAAACTAAAACCATTGGGGAAGAAAGGCAAAAATATCAAGATATTTGTCATCTTTCTCTGGAGACAGAAGACAGATGACACCAAGTTGCTGGCAGTAATGCCTGGGTGCATTCCTGAGCGAGCCCTGGGGACACATCCATTAGCCTGAGTCTAATACAAAGCAAGCTTATCGCCATGGTTTTCACTTCCCTTACCGCCCCTTTTCCCATTTCTGTCTCTTTCCGTGCAGCATCACAGTGAGATTTGCATCACATCTACTTCTCCTGTGGCAATATCTTTATCCCCAAAAACAAAAAAAAGAAACCCTGATGAATAGGCTCAGCTCACTCTCCAGCCTAACTAAGTGCACTTTAGACCCCTGCATCATCCATCACAGCCTGGTAAATTAAATCGGCTAATTGACGCAAATGGAGTGAGTTAAGCACGCTTGTGATAAACATAGTTGCCCCTTAAAAAGGAAAAAAAAAAAGAGGGGGCTGGACTGCAACCACCTGATTGTCCCTCTGCTCTTCTTTTTTTTCTTTTTTTGAGCAGAATGTTTGCTCTCAGTCCTCTTGAGCAGCATGCATTTTGCAGAAAGAAAGAAAGTAAGAGGTCACACACTCATCAACTCCACAGTGTCTGTGTGTCCCAGGGAGGTCGCTGCTGATGTGGCCTCGACAAACTTGGCCTCAGTGAACTCGCACGGCCCCCGGTGGATTATCCCCCCCATAAGTGAGGTTGTGTTTTACTCACAGTAAATCACACTGGATGGCAAACGTCAGCACTGATAAACTAGCTGCAGAGTACGTCGAGCAAGACTGACACTTCAGGTAGGGTGCTTTCGTCTTCGCAGAGCTGTGCGTGGGGAAATGACACGTAGCTCCAGACAGCCTGCCAGTCACTTGTCAGTCAGCTGGAGGAAGCTTGCTGAGCTGCAGTCTTAACCCTCCTATACCTACGGAGGAAGTAAATGAAAGACTCCACTGAGCATTCCGGCCAGCAAATCTCTCCAAATCAAAAAATTCCCCGCTACAGTGCAAGAACAATCACCATCTGGCTAACAAGTGCTAAATTTAGTCAAGGGGAGCAGTAAAAAAGAACTTGGCGCTTTGTGGAGACTTGGACTAAAGGTGAATGGAATATTGGACGAGAAGAACTGGGTCACCCAAGGTGGTCTCCTCCTCGCTCATAAACCACTCTTTCTCCTTCATAGTTCTCATATGCAGGAGCAGTCAAACCTGATAACGGGCGAAGAAACAGCTGGAGGAGAGGCTGTAAAGGAGCATTTAAAGCGGCAGATCTTGGCATCGGAGGCAGTCTTTCCTGGGTTGTCACTGCAGAGAAGTGGCAACAGTCCTCCACACCGGCCGCTGCCAGAGCAAACATGGCGAACAGTCAGGTTTTACGACATGTTGTTCCTTAATGTATTATTTAGTGTTTCTTTTGACCAGGCAGCACTCACTTGAGTTTGTTTTGTTTTAGCAAGGAATTCCTTGTGACAGCACTTTGCACACCGCCGTTTCTTTCATGCTCACACCGAGATAAATTACTAGTGAGAAAAATACCACCGCTGCACAAAGCCTGAACTCTTGACAGCATAAACACGAGGGCACATTTTTATACATGGTTGAATTGTATGCTAGCTATAAATCATGATAGTGGGGAACATTAGACCATCCATCTTTCAAAAGCCTGCACTGAAAAGTAGTCTAATGGTATCAAAGCCATGACGCATAAATCTAATTGTAGTCATTATGTTCTTATGGTGACATTCTTTTCTGTGTACAGCACTTCTCTGCAAGTGCTAACAATCTGATGAAAGGATGCACTTCTACCTCATCATTTTCTTCTCTTCCAGACAGCTCACCTGCTTTTACCGATTATCACTGAGAGTAAACAAGTGTTTCAGCTGGATTACCAGTCATTTGTACTGTGAATAAGGTCTTTTTTTGGGTGTTTTGCAAAAGTGCTGGGCATCTGAATGGCTCTTTTGTCCCAGAGGCAGACTGGGCAGGGTCAGAGGTCACCCAACTGCCTGCTCCCCAAAGTACCACTGCTGTCTGCCTGGATATGTGCCATCCAAATGCTGTCATGGCGGGACAATAGTCCAGCTTTTTGCTGACTGACTCATGACAGCTTCATCATGTTAACAAATGATGTAATGGCTATAAGACTTTAAATAATGTCAGAATTATTTCATCTCAAAGTTCAACCATTTTGAAATGTTGTGATGGACCATGATTGCCTTCAGGTTTCAGAAGTACAAACGACAATGAGCCCATATGAAACCACTCTTTCACTCTAATACATCACTTCTGAAAACTCCTTTTTTGACCACAATGAAACCAGGTGTGTGACCTGTAAAACGGAGACTAGAGACTGACAGAGAACAGTAATTGGGAAAAAGACTGATGGCAAAACTGAGAGGAAAGGGCCTCGCTCTTTTTCCAGATGCTTCCATTCAAAAGCAAGGTTTATATATTCCAGTTGCCATTATATTGGCAACATGGGGACTTCTCCCCGCAGAGCGCAACTTCAACTGTACAGCTGACATCACAATTTATCACCGTTTCTCGTCCCGTCATTCAAAGCAAAAACTCAAAAGTACTGATCTTTTCAGGAGAGACCTTTCAGAATGAGTTCCTTTTGCTGACCACAGTCTGAACCCAAGACGAAGTCCACCTTCGGAGCTATTCCAGGTGTAAGAATGTCCCTTTTTAGACTCTATCCAAAACTATGTAAATCAAGGCTTTTACGTCCCCCAAAAGCATTGTACCGGTCCAAGTATAGTAGAGCATGTCTGGGAAGTGTTATGGGAAGTTTAGTCGAATGTTAAACAGTACATTTGCAGGGGGTAGCCCCACCAGGTACTGTCACGCCACACACACGGTCATGGCTGTCACAGTATCTCCATAAAAACATCTGGGAGTCATCTGTTCTGCCAAAATGAGGCCCCCTGTGAACAGGTGCACGTCTGCGTCCATGACCTTCTGCCCCTTTTCCTGACCTTTGACCCCTTGTTATGGATGGAAAACTCTTTGAACCCCGTGGCACCAGTGGACACGGACGGTGCTGTCTGAACATCCAAGATAACGTCGACTCAGAGCGAAGGCACTAGTGATCGGTGCATACCTGTTGGATTACAACATCAAACACGCAAACTGTGCACCCCGGATTTTAATTAGCTTGTGATAGGCTGTGTCCAGGGAGCCAAAATGATTAGCTAGTGTTATATACTGCACAGAAATAAGTTAAGCAAACAAAACATCCTTGTAATTATGAATTTGCATAATGCTGTGACAACAAAAGCAAAACTGACCAAACCTTTGAAGCCACTGTGACAAAAAAAAACTGCTCTGTCCTCTCTCAAAAGATTTTATCACAAACCAGAGGAAGTGGATTTTATAAAAATAGCCCACCAATTTTGCTCTCAAAGCCTTTGGTCTGGCTTGACCATAATGGGTCCAAGCAGCCCGGCTAAACCCACAGTTTACTGTGAACGCTGCTGAAAATAAATGGCAGGCTGCCAGACCATTTCTTCTTAATCCCCCCTTTTCTCTTTCTGGGTAAATGTAATGCTCAGAATGATGACCTGACTGGGTGTTGCACTGCGCTGTACTGCACTCAGACTGTCTTATGAGTTCTCCAGAGATGACAGAATAATAACAAACACTTCCTGTTTATAGTTACACAGTCGGTCATGGCAGTGTGTTGTGAGTCACTGCCCATTCCAACACAAATCCTGTTGTTATCACCTCTTAATGTTGAAGGAAGCAAGGAGCATTTCCAATTGTGAAGGGGAAAATCTACAACTTTAAGAATAAAGTCACTTCCAAAACAGAACGCCTGTAGGCACATCCATGCAACCATGAGATGCACAAAACACAACCACCTCAAAATTACAGCAAATTTATAAGATTTCTCCTGAAATAATGCAACATATCTGAGTAAAAACCTTACGAGGCCAAATAAGAGTCGACCTTCGACCCCTTAGCATCACTCAAGCACACGTGCCTCGCGTTCCATCCAACCACACAGAGAGTTTGTCTGTCCAGCTGCCTCTTACATGGTGGGAAGGGTCAGACATGCAGCTACTCTGATTTACTATCCCCCCCGCCCTCAGTTAAAGGGACCTTTGCCACATCCTGTTCCCCTGCTGAGAAGGGGCTCCCTAAAAGTTACTAAGCGGGTCTTCAGTGACTTTGTCACATGGATTAAGCTGTTGTCCCCTGTGTCAACACGTTCCTTAAGTGCTTGAGAGGAACACACGGAGGCAAAGGGTCCTTGAAATGCATAGTTTCAGGGACAACCCCTCTGCTTTAGCGGATAAGCAGCACTGAGTGATGTCTGCAGGAAGCTATCAGGCGTACGCAGTATGTGCACAAAACCAAGTGAGCGGAGATTACAGCCAAGCTAAACTGATAACAACCCAATCTTAATTCGTCACTCCATTCCCTCACATATCTGCCACGGAGCACAAAGAGTTATCACGGCCGCAGGATCATCTAATCACCCTAAAGTTCTGCCACTGTGCTACGCTGCTTAACTGTCTCGATGGCATGCAGACGGAACATTTTAAGAATATTTACAGGATGATCCAGTGTAGTACAACTTGGCAGACAGTTTATTTGTTTTGGTTATCTTCCATATTGGTAATAAATATGAACAGTAAGACAATTAAAGATGTTCTGATAGCATCATTTCCATCCGGATACAGATTCCGATACCCAAAGTTGTGCAGTGGCGGATACCACGTAACGATCCAATACCAGCGCATTAAAATAACAGTTTCTTCAAAACTACAAGTATGTAAAAACTATGTATTTTACACTTTCTAGACTAAAATATTGCCAAATGTAGACATTTTGCTCGCTCGGTCTCTCCATTCTTCTCTGCCACTCTTCAAAATAGTAAATAACAGTGGCAGTGAAGTGCAACGTCCTATGTTAGAGCAGCAAAGAAGCTGTATAGCTGTTACTAAATCGAATGGTATCGGATCAGAGCACAAACTGGCGTACATGCTGATACTGATACTGGCATTTTCAGCAGTATCAGAGGTATTTCCTGTACTGCTATCAGTATCGGAACAACTCTACGGACAATCAGATAGGCTTAATAAAACCTCCAGGTCTGCCAAGCTTATTTGGAGGAGAAAACAGAGGTGGGCTGTAAATTTACTACCCCATTTTAATTGAGCAATGATGTTATAGCAAAAAAATGGCCCAAATTATGAAAATAATCCCAATACGAGCTTAAACTTCAGCATGCCGTGTGCAGGAAAACAACTTGATGAGCTGGTGTGAGTGTGAGAGAACACGTACGTATCCTCGCACTGCTGTGTGCACAAGGGAGACATGTAAATACATACAGCACCATGCTGTGTGGAGGGGTGTCGGGGGAGCAGAGGTGGAGGGGAGTGCTGCTGAGGGGGCCCATTGTGCGCCGATTACCCGCAAGAGGGGCAAATGATGCTGTTGATTAAAGCCAGCTGAGCCCAGGGCAGAATCCCGGAGCGGCAGACACACGCCCTGCACCACGTGCCGCTGAAATCCATCTGGCCTCTGAACGACACACACTGACAAGTCAGTACTGCACGCTTGTTCATTTTCTGTTGCTAAAAGTGTACACAAACACACACCCACACACCCACAATGGTTGCGAATGCATTGCAGCTGGAGTCTGCCTCTGCTCTGACAAATAAACCAGTTAGTACAGATTTTTCTCAGATGGTTGTATTCGTGTTTGAAGCTGATACTAGTTGCTCTTGGAGCAAGTAAAGGGTTTAATTTGCATTAAAGTAAGATCTTGTCAAACTGCACCTAGCTCCACCTTTTCCACAAACCTTTTTAATGTTGGAATCTTCAACAATCAAGAAAAACCCAGTTCACTTCAGTGAGCAGGTGTGCAGATGGGAGAAACAACGGCAGAGAGTTCTCTTTCAAGCTCTCGTTTTTGTTTTTCTGTTACACCACTTCCTTTACTTTTTATGTGCAACAACCGAATGCAAGGCCCTAAATTCCTCCGAGGACGGCTCAGCCAAAATTGTTCACCATCCTTCACTCCTCGCTGTGACAGGAGGCTTTTCAGTGTGGCCATTCAGAAAAGTGACAAACACTTTCCCCCTCAGATGTGGGGAAACATGTACACATTCACGCTAGTTTATTTCAGCCATGGCCCTAAATTGACTACAATCAAAAACGTTTTCATCAAAAATAAATCACACAACTACTTGCATGTGAAAGGGGGCCCTTGCAGTGAAAAAGTCACCAGGACTTTTCACTTCACGCTGCAGTTCAACATTATAGCATTATGTCAGCTCATTGTTTTGTTTTTTAGCCCACAAAGTCACTCTCTGCGCTATAATTAGGGCTCCACCAATATATGCGTTTGCCAGTATTATCAGCCAATATTGGCCTTTTTCAGGTATATTGGTATCGGCATGTATGTTCTCCAAAAAGTGCCAATAAT
>JAPZDX010000007.1:25593118-25609850 GCA_029783625.1 Naso annulatus | reverse complement strand
CAGTATTATCAGCCAATATTGGCCTTTTTCAGGTATATTGGTATCGGCATGTATGTTCTCCAAAAAGTGCCAATAATGAAACTGTTTTTTAAAGCTGGAAAAAATGCCCGGACTAGTGATTTAAAATTGTGTAATCACATGGTTTGTCCAGCAGAGGGCGGTCCATTATTTCATTGGTAATAAGTGAAGTGATTACCGTTCCGTGCACTGATGTTTGGAATGGTTTGTTAGATCTCCTGCCTTTAATGTATTTGTCTGTCACATGTTTTTGATAACCACATTCGAAAATTTTATATATAGAGTATCCACCGATATGTCAGATATTGAAATTTTCTTACTCCCTCATTTCGGTATCAGTCCCAGAGATCCTATCCAATCGGGCCCTAGCTATAATTAACAATTTTTAATGCAGTGACGGCAACTTTTAACAAAACAGCCTCAATTAACCTCTATAGTTCCACACAGACAAACAAAGTTAGCAGGTAGCTAACGGACATAATGGTGCATTTAGCAACTAAAGACACACATGATTTGCCTAAGCAGGACGACCCGACCCATATAGTATTTTTGGAGCCGATGATGATACCGCTGTTAGGAAGTTAAAAAAAACCCAAAACAATATATCAGCCAATATTATTATCAAATACTTTCATAACAAAATAATAAAATGGAGGCTGAATATGTTCCATTTAAAAAATTTTACTCCAAACAACAGTGCACTGAACAGTAAACACCTCACGTTTTAATTATTAAATACTGGAGCGCAAACTACGTATTTACAACATTTTAATCACAAGTCCAAGCATTTTTTCTAGCCTTGAGAAACAGTTCAGAGAGCTGCGCATATCTGAGAACAAATACACTACACTGATATGTCTGCGACTGGCTGATGTCGGCCCAAAACATCTTCAAACTAATATATCGGTTGGGCCACATCAGAAGTGTGTGGAGACCAAAAACAGAGCCAGAAGGAAAGTGAATACTGTATCTACATTTACCAGGTGGCCAGAAACGTGAGTCCAAATTAATGCTAATGAAGCTCTTCATCTGCTGAATGTGTACGAAGGCATCTGACTGCCAACTATTTGTCAATGTGTGTTTACAGCTCATTTCTACGGCCCCCAAGTGGCCACAAATTCCTCTAATGCATGTTTAAGGAAAACCAAAATCATCAGAGACACTATCACTGCAATCATGTGCAGCATCCAGTGAGCAAGACTGAAAGAAACACTCATTATATACTAAATTTATCTCAAATGTAGTGCAGATGTTTGCTTACCCATGCTTTAAAAAATGCATAATATAGCAGGAATATGTCTGCAGGTTATAAGTGAAAAAAAGTTTCACACAATAAGCAGTTGTTCCGTCTGCTGGCTGCAACTGGATGAAAACCTGCTGCAAAAAAAGTCCTTGACCCCCGTCGTACAAATCTGGGTTAATCACATGAGCTCTGGCAGTGTGCAATGCAATCAACACACATTGTTCCGATTACATGCTATTTAAGTCAAATGGTTACGTTGGGCGTTGAATTGTAGTCCCATTGCATGCTGCAAAAGAAAAATAAAAATGTGGGTCAGCATTTTTTCCCCTGTAGCTTTTCCTCTCTCTACATCTTAGCTTCCTTCGTAGAACAATGAGTCTGCCATTTTTTCCCCTCCAGAGACACTAGGACTGCAGCGAGAACTGGCATTATTATGACCACAACGGTCACTGTGGTGCACCGTTAACATGCCTGCCTACCGAGATGCAGGACGCGATACGAGACAGAACTCTGTGACCTCGCTTCACAACTTCACCACTTCATAAAGCAGCCACTTCAATAATCACGAGCATTGATTTCTCACAGTGAGATGAATGGAAGAAGCCAGCTGATCGATAAACAGGAAAAAAGGGCTCAATCAGCACTTTCATGCTTTCAAAACGTCAACAGCATCTTGAACAGCACTGTTCCTCAGGGGATCCAAAATGGCTTACTCGGCTTTGCCCTGGTGTTCTAGTTTTATGAGACAACACTGAAAAAAGGAAGTAAAGCCAAACCAGAGAGGTGTCTGCAACTGTCCACCCAAAGCCGAAAACCACTGCTAAAAATACACACTACAGCAAAAGTACTGACAAGTGATATACCATTACATTTAAAGTTTTTAAGTAGAGCTGGATCCACAGTAAAAAAGGAAGAGAAGATAAGTCTGGGAAATGTACAGCACACTGCCACTGACCAGTAGCCAAAAGCACGAGACAGATTTATGATCAGCATCTGTTTTAATACTTTGTCAACTTGGTTCTGAGTGAGCTGGTGTGTACTGCATGTGTGCGTGTTCAAATACATGCAACACACAAATGAATCACCGCAGGGCTTCTTCCCTCCACTCTGTTCCATGCGCCAAAGCTGCAGGCCTCTGATCAGCACATCCATTTCCTCTTCCTCAAGCTCTTGGATGGAATGTCAGGAAGGCAAGGTAATGACGGGTAGGTACTTTGTTTGAGAGTGTGCTCACTCACGTCTGCTATACATGAGTATATACATCTGTACATACAGTACAGAGGAAATGGAGGTTGTGTGCTCACTCAGCTTTAAGTCTGGCCATGTGTTGCATGACACTACGATCCTCTCGATTTCTGACGGGGATGAATGGAAAATTCAGCCATTCTTAAGAAAAACAGACAGCGTATCCCGGTATTACTGCTCCTTCTTTTAAATTTTTTCACAAGGCATTACTGCATAAGCAGTGTGGGTTGCCTGGACCTCAAAGATTTTGTTTACCTCTGTCTTAAAAGGTGGAAAATGGGCCCAACGCAAAAATAAGGCTCCCGTTTGCTTATGTGACTCCTGCTCCCCACTGAGGACTGCGGGAGCACCATCCAAGGGTTGAGAGATAAGAATGCACAAGATTTCCTGCCTTGCGGTGCCATTTTTCCCAAACATTGCCTTGTTTATATGATATAGACCATCGTCAAGGCAACCTGGAAGCGAATGATGGCCCAGAAGAAAGGGATGGAGGTTCGGGTTGAGTCGGTGCAAAAATTTCTAAACCGGTTTGATATTAAGCCAGATAACAGACTGGAGACTTTCACCACAAGGTGTCGCACGTCACTCAGCCAACTGAACTGAATGACACAAAGTGTTTGTGTTGCGACAGCCAATCGACGTTGACATTTTCCCGACATCCAGACATTGAGACATGATGATCAAAGCATTTGTTGTTGTGTGTGAATACCACACAACACGTGTTCATAAGGTTACACCACGAAAGAATGTAATCAACACAGACACAACATTGTTAAGTTTTCCAGCTTTTTTGGGACTTCCCAAACTGATACAGTGCAGAAATTATGATTATACTGGCCATAATTAAAGACAGAAAACCTCTCTCTCTCCTGTTGCTACTAGCTAAGCTAACATCCCAACTGTGGCTATTTGTCTTGACACACAGAGCTGTACACACATTGACAGACCTTCAGTTTATCTAATAAATACAGACAGGACATCGTTATGATTTCTGGAACTTCCACAACTAATACAGTGCAGCGATTTTAATAACATCGGCCTTAGTTAATGATGGAAAACCCCCCCCCTCTCCCAATGCTACTAGCTAATGCTAATGGCTGTGTGTCTTGATAACGTCACATGGAGCTGTGTGGCTTGAGGTCCAAACTGAATAGCCTAACAGCCTAATTAAACAACATAATATGTTAATCACATTGTCTTGTTGCTTGTCGTTAATGCAACACTAGTTAGATTTATGCACGTCATTGGGCTGTTGGGTGTTGGTACATGTTGCTGCTCATGTATGTTTTCAATTTGCCAGGATTTCACATGATGACAAATGCCTGTTTAGCTGATTTGCATACAATTACACTGGTTTAAGCCTGTACACCGACCCAGACCAAGACTAATAGAGGTAAGGTGGTTTCATAAACAGGCTTGAAGCAGTTCTTGAAAATCGTTTTTTAGAGAAAGCTAATCCAGATTTGAATCTGATCCTGTGAAATTCTATATCAAATAGAATCCTGCTTTAAAGTCACTTTCCAGACATGTTTTTAAGTTTGCTGACATGGATTTCCTACTAGCGGCATGGTGGAGCAGTGGTTAGCACTGTTGTCCCAAAGCAGGAAGCTCAGAACCCAGTCTTTCTGTGTGGAGTTAGCATGTTCTCGTGTCTGCGTGGGTTCCTCGTGGTGCTCTGATTTCCTCCCACAGTCCGAAGACATGTAGGTTAGGTTGACTGACATCTCTAAATTGCCCATATATGTGAATGCGAGCGTGAATTGCTGTTTGTCTCTTTGTCTCAGCCCTGTGATGAACTGGCGACCTATCAAGTGTGTTCGCCTCTGCTTGCCCAATATCAGCTAGGATTGAAGGAAAAGCGGTCATAGAACAGGATGGATGGATGGTTTTCCTACATAAAAAATAAGAAAAGCTCTGGAAAGCAGTTGGAAGCACATGTGCTCTCTCTCCCTCATTAAAAACTCTGGATCTAGTAATCCAATTGTGTCCAGTTTGTGACCGACCAGATCAAAGTGTGTACGTTTAAATCTCAGATTTTAGGAAAATGCACAAACAGCTCCCCCTCCAGTAGAGGAATATGATAACACCTCTCTAGTTACAAACTTTGCACGTAAACCAAAAAAACTCATTTCTATGTCAAGATCTTTAATCCAAACTTTGGTCTATAACAATAACTACATCATGCTAATATGTTATTGGCTGGCAGGTGAGTGCTTCGCCTTTGAATGGCCCTAATGAGAAGCAAAATGACAGGGACATGCGTATGGGTTGATAAAGCAGCATTAAAGTCTGCACCAGGGGTCTAGTCTGTCTGTCTAATGCCCCTAATCCAACCCCCACTGCTATTATAAATCACTGTAGATGTGGTCAAGGACATGGTTACAGTCCGGCAGCATCACTGACACTGCACTGACCCCCCCCCTCCCCAGTTCACCTCTCTGATGATCACAATATGTTTCAGTGGCCTCACGCAACATGGCACAGCTAATCCCTGCTGCTGGACACTGTGGGGGTAGGGGGTAAAGGCGGGGTGAATGCAATGATTAATGTAGACTGGCCTTTTAAAAGTCATTTTCTGGCTGGATCCCTGCCTGAAGAAATATTGCGGACTCTGATGCTATATGAAAATGGGCAATTCAGAGAAGCTATTTAGGTAGCAAGAGAGAGAGAGAGAGAAGAGAGAGATAATACATCAGCCTCTAGCAGCTTTAATACAGGCCAGTTCTTGCATAGCTGCAGCAGTCAGGAGGGTTTGGCACACACAGCAAAGGCTCATGGGTTCTCTCTTCATCATCCATTGCTGACAGGATGGGCCTTTCATCAGACACATGTGCACACTGACAAACACGCAGCAGTCTCATTGCTCTCATATTGACACTTCTGTTTGAAAAAGCAAACCCTTATCTTTTAACACACAGCAATAATGGCAGATCTGGACACAGCAACAACTGCCAAACACACATTAGTCTTGAGGAGTCTGAAGAGAGCTACAGAACCACAGTGGCAAGAAGTGCATGCATGGGAGTGAATGAACCCTAAGTGACTAATTATCCGGATGGCAGGGCTGGAAAGAACTTGCATCTTACACCATCTGGAACAGGCAGTGACGATGCTTAAAATGAAAGGAAGCTGAACCCTGCTTCATTTTTTCAACACAAGTAATCCCACAAAGTGCCCAGATGAGTGTGCCCTGACACATAAACAAATATAAACAACACCATATAAACACAATGCACATGAATACGGAAACCGCCAAAAATAACCTGCTCTCCGCGGTTGCTAGGACATGGCTGGGTCATTTGAGTTTCCCCTGCTGGCTTCTGTCGTTTGTTTACCCCCACACTTCCTGAATGCTGATGGCAGATAGTCTTCTGGTTTATACAAGTGGAAGGAGAGAAAAAACAGCACACAGCTCTGAGAGGCTGCTGCACGATGCACAGGAGGAAGAGGATGAAGATAGGTGGGGTCAGTATCCCAGTAACCATGGGAACAGCACCAAGACGGATCACCTGATGTCCACATTATTTACCACGAGCAGTGATAATGTGTGTATCAGCAGAGGATGACAGTTTTAACAGGCTTACTACCAGAGGAGGTACTTTTTATGAATTAAGCGTTGCAGGAAAATCACCAACAGCTGGCAAAGAGGGAGAGCAGAGGTTGCATTACAGGTGAGTGCAAGAATAACAGATCAAAAGGGCAGAAGGGACGGCTTGGTGGTGCTTACAGATGACGGAGAACACCCACAGATGCTAAATCTGGGAAAAAGACACAGTTTATAATGTAGCACAAATAAACGCCTTGCATTTCAACAGTCCATTTGAAGTGCACTGCCAACGCAGAACCTGTACGAGAACAGTCAGCCTCTCCAGAGGGATAAAAGCCAAAGGCCCCATTTCAACAGGCCTCTCCTGAGACAGACCCCTATTCATACAGCCTCTGAATGCTTTAGTTGTTGCCAACCACGCGGTTTGTCACTTGGCAAAAGGGAGTTTTTGAAAAGAACTTGCCGTGGACGAAGCATCTATGGCTAAGATCCACTTCTGGTGTTTGTCTGTTGAGTTTCTCGACAGCGAAAAGCGAGAACCATCTGTTGTCATTCCTGGTTCCATGAGTGCGTGCATCCATCCATCCATCTCGAAGCCCAAATACAATAAGATGGCAGTTAGCTCACATGATGCATTACAGCCTGGGAGAGAGCGGCTAGAATACAGTAAAAGTGCCTGTCAGAGCTCTCTAGTCTACTTAAGAGCTTTGAAGTGCACCATTAAGTCATTACATGACTGAAAAAAACACATGGGAAGATACAGAGGCCAAAAATAGTAATGCAAAGTCTTGGCAAGAATTATTAAGTGTGGAGTTTATAAAATGTTTCACTGTTTAGAATTGGCCTTTGGTTTTCAAAAAAGTGAGATTATAGGAGAGGGTCTGTTTGATAATGTATGTTACACCCATTTTTTCTTCCTCGAGTCAAACAATTCATGGCTGAATGCCTTTAAACCCTGCAGTTTATGACAGGAAAAGAATATTATTATAAATTTGAAGGGAAAATAAGATGGGAGACTGTGATGCATTTACATCTTTAATCCTTCTTTAATCCATCTTTAAAACATTTGTCACACCAGGGAGGTGAATCAGAGTTGTGCAAACTGAATTGATGGCAGAGGCGGGAGGCTTTTTATCTGACAGCCTGTCTTATCTTATAGAAAGAATTGCAGGCTTTTCATTTATTGATTGGTATAAGGCCGAACACGGGCAAGTCATTGGGAAATTTAAGGCGTGAGAACTTCCAGTGATAGGTACCATCTGAATAACACTGTATTAAATGGAAAACTGGAATTCACTGTCAAAGTATACAAAGTCACAATATTAGCTTATTGTGGTAACTCTCTCATTCAAATGGCAAATACTGTAACTGAACCAGAAAAGTCTCATTAATAAAACTGTAAACTCAAAGCTATAAACTTGTCCTATCTTAGGTTCAGTATCCAGCCAGGACATTTTCTGCAAGAGTAGCCAAAGTAAACCAACCACAGCCTGGCCCATTCTCAAATCTCTGTGTCACATATCCATGTCTCGATCTCAGCCCTCCATCTGAAATGATTCATTGGTAGGGAGTGCATTTTCTTTATCGCTGTGCTGAAAAGCCTGAAAGATCTCCCCCTTCCGAGAAGATAAACTGTGCTGTCGAGCAGGGACTGGTCACACAAACGGCTCAGACAAGTAGTTTGGGACTCGAAAGACAGGGCAGGGAATTTCTGCTAGCATGGCTACCACTAGGGGTTGCTGGGCGGAGAAGCGCCTTAGAGCTGTGGTGGGGCTCAGCCTCCCTGAGCCTGGAGGACCCCAAGGGAAAAGCCAGCCCAGAGAGCGGGGGACTCTCACGGACAGTCAAGAAATTTTCCCACATTCAAACACACAAACAGAGTCGCACAGGGCAGCAAAAAAGGACCCTTGTCCACCAAGAGACGGAGGGAGGGAGGGAAAGAGGAGGAAGATCTGATAGTTACAATAACATAGCCCAAAGAACATCGTATGCTATATCTCTTGTGAAGAGGCCCCTCTCAGTGAATGCACTCTATAGACAAACACTGTTCTGTGACGGACATTCAATGGTCCAAGCAAGGACTGAACATTCTTCAAGGCATGTTTAACCTGTAAGCAACCTTGAGTAAATTTTGGACCTTTAGAGGGCTGGTATGCCCATTCACCAGATGACTTGGCCAAACCCACACAGCTCATTGGCAAATGATCTCATTAAGGTAATTTGTTTTCAAGGCAATACATCGTTACAAATACCATCTGCTAGGCATTAAATGGGGTGTCAGGCCACTGAGGACATCTGGATTGTTAGTGCTCGGTTGTTTCGGCTAATTTAGGGAGGACTTCATCCTGGGAAACAAACAATACATGATTTTAAAAAAAACAAAAAAACAAAACTTCATGGGCACACGTTCCAGGCCAAATGACTTGTCGTTGGTTTGGCAGTGAGGACTAAATCCACTCAATGCAAGAAGAGGCTCAGCTTAAAGAGGAACTCACTGAACTTTGTTGATAGGTCTTAGGGCAAAACAAAACCACATGACTCCAGATATATTAGGGGCTGCCATTAGCTACCCTACTAAGCACGTCAAGATAATTAAATCTAGAGCACATAATGACAAGCTCTCTGTATACATAATCTATAACCAAGAGGGCAGGTCACATGTCAAAGGTCACCTTTCACCACATTTAACTATGTGGGGAGTCTCAGCAAAAACATAGATTTGACCTCTTATTCAAAAAAGCTTCATCTATTATCATCGCTATGCACAGCTTCTTTTCACAATGCCTCATTGCGGTTTTGACTACTTAGAGAGGAGAAAAACTAAATCTTCTCTGAGGATACACCTGGCCAATAGAAAAGCAAAATTCTACAGAGGGAGTCAGTAGCTTTGAACTTTGTTTGCAGTTGAGTCTTCAGCCATGTTTCTCTCTGTCTTCAACCCAAACCAAACTTGCCATTCTTTTGCCGCATGATTGATGTCATTCTCTTGGAAATCTAAAGGTTACATCTTGAGAAACTGTGGCATGCAAGCCTCCTTTTGAGTGGGTCGGCAAAAGTCTTCAAACTTCCTTTTATAGAAGTAACCCCCCGAGCTGGATATCACAGCCATTATAAATAAGAAGCTGGAATGCAGAAGGGGAAAAAAATAAACACCCAAGCTGCTCCGTTATCTACACCCAGCTGTGTAGTTTAGAGGCCCATCCTCAGAGATGATGTCACACTGGCATTGTGTTACTCTTAAAATAGCATTTCTATAATTTTGTTTGGATATTAATTCATTCAAGGAAAGGCAAGCAATCTTAACTGAATGTGGACCTTGAATTCAGGTCACACAATTTTAAGTGAAATACTTCAACAAAGCAACAAGAGCAATCAATGCCAAATGTCCCATGGTTTAAGTATCAGTGAATTAACGGTCATACCAACTTGGCCAATGTCAAGACAGGCACTACTATGGAATTTTCTGCCTTTCATGGACAAATGTAAGTGGAGTGGAGTGATGTTGGATTCAGGAAGCAGAACGGGACAGTGGACATGCTGGATTTCAAGCTAATTTTAGAGGCTAAGTGAATCTGAAGCCATTTTTCACACACAAACACTGGGCAACATACAATGACATGCCTAGAAATGTTCTTGCACTGTGCACAAAATAGGTGCGCATGCAAAATCATCATTGGATTCAGGTAACAACATATTGATGAATCCAAGATTTGAGCATCACATGTCTGTGCATATGGTTTAAAAGCAGATTTTTTTGTGAATGAGGCCCAATGTCCAGAGAATCTGGTCCTGACATTGTCCAGAGTCACCCTTTCACAAGTGTCACACGTCACAGAACATCGTCCGTGTCACGAGCGGTCTCACCTGCTGGAGATACCTTGTTTGGTTTACGTGATGGGTGGCGCCTCGGTAAAGCATGCAGGAGAAGAAGGACTGTAAAGGCAATACCAGTGAAGGAGGGGAAAGCAACAGGCAGGAAGAAAAGAGTGCAAAGACGCTGCACTCCATGCACGGTCATCATTATGCTCAGCTGCTTTCTGTGAATGCTTCGGACAATACCTACTCCAGCTACACATGAGCTCGATCGGACACTACACTTAAGTTGTACAAGGGAACTGGCAGGGTAAAGTCACATTTGTGCAGGTTTCAACAGATAAAGACACTGGCGTTCACACATACAGCTCGTTGGGGTAGTGTCAGGAGAAGTTCAGGGTTACCAGTGCATGTGCGAATATGGCTTGAAATGTGGAGGTGAGAAGAAACCTGCAGGAAGAAACCTGAATACAGGGGACTGACGCACTGGAGGTTTGATAAACGATTCCACATGTGCTCCAGATCCCAAGTGAAAGAGCTGCTTTGTGCTCACCGAGGTAGCACGCGCACAAGTCCCAAGTGAAGGCCCCCTCCTTTCTTTTCCTTCCATCTCCTGACAAAACCTATCCGGCCCTTCGCAGTAGCTCAGTGTAATATTAGCCAAGGGTAGGGGCAGGAGCAAGGGGTTTGGATGCCTGAGTCTCAACCCTCCATCCAGCAATGTATTTTGACGGGAGCTAATTGCCTGTGACTACATGGAGACAGGGGACCGAAACAACCATTGCATTGACTAAGCCGTCTGGCCAGTGAAGGAAGGTAGGGGGTAGAGGGGACCAAGGTTGGGAAGGAGGAGAGAGTGGTAGGGGGCAGGGAGCTGTCAGGAAGTGAAGACATATTAGGATATTCTCAACCTCAATTACCCCCAGTGCTAAATCATTCCCAGCGATGGAGAAATAATACCACAAGACATTAAAGAGGCAATCTTACACGAGCACCTGCTCCCTGTGTGCGTAGCCCTGATATGATTGAAGAACCAATCATCTGGTCATCATGGACACTTAATGCAAAATACCACCGTTACTGTACTGCAGCTCCCCTCCATAGAATCAGAACAAAGCACAGTGAAACTGAGACTTAAATTGCCTCTAATTTATACCACTGGTGGAAACATGCAAGTGTAATCAGGTAATCAAGGCAGCAAGCTACCGTTTCCAAAAACCCTCCAGTGGCTCAAGTGCATTAAAGCCCGCCTAACAATGAGGCATTGTGCAGAGCTGTGAAAACAGAACTTGAGGTGTCTGTCCTATAGTAACATATCTGGGCTTTGTGATATTTTAATCAACCACATGATTGCATAACCAATTTTTTTTCACATTTTGTGTGAGTGTGTGTGTGATGAGATTGACAGGAAACAGGACTGTGGGGATGGATAGAGGAGGAGGAGGCAAAAGGACAGAGAGGTTTGCAAAGTGTCCTGCACTGTTTTGTTTAATAGGTCACAGTGGATGAGAGCTTTCCTCCTTCAGTGAACAGGTATGACACACGGCCCACAGATGTTGTTTTTTCCAAGCAATTACGGTAAATAGATTCATAGTTTCATTACTTTACATACACACAAAAGTAACTAGAAAAGGTCAATTTTGGATATATATACGAAGAGTTCCTTATATATATATATATATATATATATATATATATATATATATATATATATACACATACGTGTGTGTTTATCTAGCCTGGCAAAATTTTTATTATACTAAATTCTATTTTTTTCATGTGTGCACTCCAAGCAGTTTAAGTGAAGAAGTTTGAACTCTTCGTATAGATTATTGGGCTAAGGCGCCAGCAAATGTGCATTAGATGATATCACACTGTAATACATCACAGGTGGGTAACCCCAGTGCTGATCTTTTGCCAAGGGCCTCTAGCATACTGAACCCTAAATTCCATCAGATGTGTGTTCGGTTCATCTATGCTCCGCCACGGCAGTGGAGCTGATTCGTTTCAACTGGAGTCAGTGTGTGAGCTCTTGTTTATGGCTGGGCCAGGCCTGAAGAAGACTTGCAGCAGTTTTCAGAGGTCACGATTGGGCTTGATTCTCTAATTACCACAAAATCTCGTCAGCTGCTCAGCACACAACCAGTGGAATCCCGTGGTAAGGCAGTCCTGCTGCAGTTCCTCCCCAGTTCAGGCTCCTCACCATGAAATAATCCCTCATCATATGGCTTTTAATTTTCACGCAAATGAAAATTTTTTTTTCATCTCAAATAAAAACCTGTGTTTAATCTAGCGTTTCCTATAAAACATCAACCTGAAACGAGCTCTTCAGGAACCTCCCAAAGAGAATGAGGCTAAAAGGAACAAAAGATTAGATTTTAAAATCATGGAAATGTAAACCTGTCTTTGCTTGGTCCAATATACCTAAAGTAATATAAATTATGAGATATAAATCAGGTTTATAACCAAAGGTCTTTCACAACGACCGAGCCTCTAAGTATGCAGGCTTCAGAAGTGTCTCTCACCATCCTTGCACAGTTTTTTAGGGTGCTTCTGGGCACATTTACAAACTGTCCTGCATTTTGGATTTCAGAGTCTGACAGCTGGCAACACAAAATACTGTGTAAAAGGAAGCCAATTTGAGAACTTTATCTTCAGAGAGTTGGCACTGCGCATATGCAGCCTATGTAAGTGCAGTTCCAGGTGTGAAAATCTGGTTGCCCCCTGATGCATAAACAAGTCTGTGAACCAAACCAGTTTCACTTTTCACATGTACTCATAAAAAGGTGCTAGTAAAGCAGGAAAGATGGGGTGTGTGGGGGTCATAACCACTTGTGTTGTGACTGAGGATTGGGAGGAGGAGAAGGAGGGGTACTCACTTTTAACAGACGCTGTGTCTGGTATAGGATTATACCCTCACAGCTAATTACTCCCAGACTGTTTCGCTCCGTGCCATAAACTATGCACACATACAGTAAGAAGGCATATACCACACAAAGAATGGGTTGGAGCGGAGGCTGGCACAGGGCCTTGATTATGCACAAAGGCTGCTCCGTGTGTTAGTGATGAGTTAAGAGTAAAGAAGAAAAAGCCCGCCCTGCCTCAGTTCCTGCCCTATCCTGCCCGCCACACCAGATTCTCACCTTACAGCTCCAACTGGAAGAGGCAAATGCCAACCAAAACATGTGGCCCTGGTGGAAGTGGGTAAACCTCAGCAGCTGGTTGGAAACAATGGCCTTGTCTTTTCCCGCTCCCGTGACAGAGGAGCTCAGACTGGGCACACGCCGCAGTCATGTGTGGCTGCCTCAATACCTGGTAACGCACACGCAGTCACCTTGGCCTGAGCAAGGCATCCAGGTCATCCTTCCATCACAGGAACGCACAAGCAAAAGCTTGCTATCGTCCGTTCTGTCAGCAGGAGCGCAGCCAGAGGCAGAACACCTCAGCCCAGTCAGTGGCTGTGTTGCTCTTGGATGTCAGACCTATTTTTCTTCCCTCCCTCCCTTCTCAAAACACACAGGTAGCTGGACAAGGATATGCAGGATAATCAAAACAGTGGACCTAAAAATACTCCAGCCAAATTACAGCCGCAGCTGCTCTAGTCCGCCTTGAGAGTAAACAGACAAATATTCCTGCTTTGTACGTATGACTTTACATGCTTGAGACTGAACCTGTGAAAAAGCTGAAAGCGTATTAAAAGCTCAGTGGCTGCGGCTCGGCCTAACAGTTGGCTGTAGTGCGGGGCTTTTCAATAAATCCAATCCGGCGCTGACGTCCATTAACACAAGTCTGTGGGGTTCAGTGGGCAGCCTGTTCGTGGCTGTAAAGTACCGTATGTATGGACATTACACGTCGCTGAAAATTCCTTCAGCAGCCTTACATGGACAAATCCTGCAAGCCACTTACTCGCAATGGGTAAGCATGATTAAAATGTAATTTCTATGTCATAATCCAATCCAATCCTTTCTCCCATAATCATCCTTTTTATTTTTTCTCTCTTTTCGCTATGTCTCTGAACCGGGGCCAAAAACAGTTGAGCATAGCTGTGGCTTGCATGACACTCCCAAGCAGCACGATCTCGAGCCAGCAACAGGAATGTAGCAGATACTGAGTACTCCTTGGGCAAAGCTGTGTGCGCGAGGAGGAGGGGATAATTTTGTGCTTAGCATGGTGCTGCGCTTGTAAAGCCTCAACAACTGACCGAGAGGACCCGGAGCTGCATCTCTGCCAGATGTTCAGTTGGATTAAATAGCTCTTGATGCCTTCACATCCTATAAACTGACTGGCAGTGGGGGCTTCAAGAGGTATGGAAGCCCCCAAAGTGTGCAAGTTTTACCCGCCTTTTCCTTGAAAACAAATGCAAAATGTTTGGGGGTATTTTTTGTTTGTTTGTTTGTTTGCTTGTTTGCTAGGGTGGGGATGGAGGCATAGTAACAGCTCAGAAACTGAGGTGCATGACCAAAAGTATCAATTTTTACCAACACCATCAGGTATAGTTAAAAATTTAAACAGCTGGGTTATAAAGAAACATCTGTTCTCTGTTACAGGAGCAAATATTTGACACACTGATGTCTGGATGTTAAACACAATCTTATAAGTTATTGAAGTCAAATTTAATGAGACTATAAACTGCTGCCCACTGCAAGAAGAATCAGTCATGACAAGTAGGTAATTTAATCTGACAGAATCTAAAAGTCATATTATTCTGCAAACAAGATCATATCTACCAAAGAGGCGATACAGTTTCCCACACTGGTTGATTTTGATTTATGGATTTTTTAATAAATTGGGGGGAAATTTCTTCTGTTTCTTGCTGCTTTTTCAAACTCATTTACAAACTGAAATTTTAAAAAAAAGGAAAACTAGAAGCTGTCACCTGCTTTGAACAAAATTTTAAGACTCCACATTACACATGACGCCTTGTTATGAATAGACATTTTTTTTGCTGTTTGACCGTGGCAGCACGGCGGTGACAGCAGCTGAGGAGAGGCAGCGCCCTCTATGGACTGTCACGGGAATTACACGTCTGTCCGTTTAGCCTATATAGCTACAGCCGCCTAATATCGAGGTCAAACGCACTGCGCGTGAAGGCTGAACGCAGTCCATCATATCACACAGCGGTGTAAATATCTGAAAATGTCAATAATGTCATTAAACGCCGCATGTGAAGAAAAATTAAGCAGGCTCTCGTGCGCTGAGCTGCATGTATATGAACAAATATGCATCTAATGGCGTCACTAACGTGCTGTATTTGATGGAAGCGGGTGATATTAATCCATTAATCATTTTCCCTTTAATAGCAACACATCCGGCGCACTGACAGACTTCAGATCAGGTGCTGGGTCTTCACTGGCACGGTGAGCAGAAAAACAGCAGCCAGTCAAAGCACACTTTCATCTGAAAGCAGAGGAGTGGCGCTTCAATCTTACTTTAAAAACGCATAAAAATACCCAACGCGGCTCACAGCAGTCAGCCTCTTCATCCATGTCCATCCATGCCCTGTGTGACCATTTCCAGCCGACGGCTGACTTTGCGGAGAGGAAGCAACATCACACGGCTCCGCTCCATTCAGCCTGATTTCCACCCAAACGGTAAACTTACCTCACAGCTTCGTCGCGGAGAAACAGTCGCTGCTCGTTAATAATAATCCCTTGTCGCTGTCACCAGGCGAATACGAGAAAAATTCAGTCTGTCGGCAGGCGGAATAAATACAGTCAGTGCCCCGTGCAGGCTGCTCATTCAGCTGAATGATAGTGAGGAGTGAAGGGATTGACAAATCGGTCAAAGCAGCAGCACCACGCCCCCTTTCTTAAAGCTGCCGCACTCTGTCTGTCTGTCTGTCTATCTGTCTATCTGTCTGTGTGGTGAGGGTAACGACTAAAACATTTCAAGCTCATTTTATTCCAGTAAAGGTCTAGTCAATTATATGGTTTGTGTTTTTATTTCTACCAACTGGGCAGCCAGTAACATGTTGCTGCTGTTTGGCCAACTGCTCCCCATAGGAAAACTGCAAAATAATATAATTTGGAAAATTGACATAGCATACAACCTGCATGTGAAATAATTACTACAAGTCCTGCTATATTCATGAGGACATATGTTGAATTATTGAGGCAACACAGGAACTGAAGTTAGTGCAACACGTTTTATATTTGCTAATGAAAAAAATGGTCCAATCAGTCTTACGTATGGCAGTCTTTGAGTGAAAGTAAAGATACTTCACGGGAAAATTACTTTGGTAAAAGTTAAAGTCACCTGTTAGAATAATATAACTCCACTTAAAGTCTTAAAGTAGCGGATTTTTGCTGTGCTTAAGTATTAAAAGTACAGTGAATATGTACTTAAGTATCGAAAATAGAAAGTCCCCGTAAAAATACTGCTGAAAAAGCAATCAAGTTTGACTTAAAAAAATGGTTTATTCTTCATTTTTGCAGCCTCTGGCGTACATAAGGACAGAATGTCTCAGTCATGAAACAAAATGTAAATAAAGTGCCAAAAAAGTGCTTTCAGAAAGCTCTCTAAACTCCTGTGGGCCTTATTTGAACACAATAGGCAAAGCTTTTGCTCAAGCTGAGTCTGCAACTGTGCGACTGCTGCTCCGTCATTATAACAAAATCATCATTGTCTTCGATTTAGGTAGATAGCTGATGAAGTCAGGGCCCCTTTGTTTGATATCACTGCCTGATTTTGGACAAATAAATGTTCCACAGCCTAAGAGCACCTGTTTGCACTCGCGCCCGACATGATTAACCAATGATCCGACTTCTTGCAGTCTGTGATCCAACATCATTGGCTACCGAAACAAAACAAAAGAAAAACACAAAATCAGTGGCTAGTACCGAATTTCTTCCAATTTTATTTCGTAA
>JAPZDX010000007.1:25225794-25235817 GCA_029783625.1 Naso annulatus | reverse complement strand
CTCAAGTCTAACTGTGCCTGAGCACGCTTGAGCTTCCCTATCTATGGAGAGCGACTCTTATGTTTAACTGCATTTTTTTCATCTTGTAATGACATTATTTAATTGCTCTCTGGTATTAGCAATCTAAAAGACAGTTGTGGATTTTTCCACCGCTCTTTATCTGGACTTTTTATGCTGTTGTCTGCCTGAATTTTAGGTGAATCCTCCACAAACAGTCACACAGATGTCGGCGCTCCACGAATGTGCTTGTGCACGGGCATCCGTTCCGTGCCGAAGCTCACCTCTTCCAACCACACCAGGCCTGACAAAACGTGCCATGCCTGAGTAATAAATAAACTGGACTTTGAGAGTCAAACATGCTCAAGCATGGTGCAGATTGCCCAGCGTGAGTACGCCCTAAGTAGCTTTACTCGCATTTTAAAAACTTGCATAAACGTACATTCAAATTTTACGTTTACGTTACGTTTACTCACCTTCTTTAGCACATCAGCTGGCAGCAAAGTCTCAATAGGAAGCTCCCACCAACTGTCACTGCCCTTTTCTTTGAAGAGCTTTGCTATATGGGACACTGTGTGTCTGCAGGGGCGAGAAACATGGAGAGTTTAGTATAACATGTATGTGTTTTAGTGTGTTTGAGTAGGACAGAGACTTAGCATTTGTCTGAAATACCTCAAAAAATGTCCCTGTAGTGGTTGTGTATCTAAAAATGTGAACGAGCCTGTTTGCCTGCATATGTGCTGTGTATCAGCTTACTTGTTGACGAGAGCCTCTCCAGTCTCTCTGTGGTAGAAAACTGGGATCGGGACGCCCCAGCTTCGCTGTCTGGAGATGCACCAGTAGGTCCGTCTGTCCAGCATGGCCAGTAGGCTGCCTCGCGCTGACTCTGGCAAAACACGCACCTTCTGCAGCGCCTCCTGGACACACACACACCAACAGCATTTGTTTTCCCTTGGAAACCAACTATAAATGTGAAGTGAGTCTTTTTTCAAAACACCCTTCATTCCTTTGTGAATGAAGTATGTTTTCCAGCTTTACCTTGGCCTTGTCTTTAAGCGACGCCGTGTTGATAAACCACTGTTTGCTGGGCCTGATGACGACAGGCCGCTTTGTCCTCCAGTCATACGGGTAACTGTGGACACACTGCTCCTCCTTCACCAGAGCCCCGCACTCCTTCAGCATGGAGATCACTAACACAGGCAGGCAGGAGGTTCCACACAAACAAGCAAGATGGAGGGGAAAAAAAAGCAAAGATATAAAAATACCAGACCACTCAAAGACACTTTAATTCTATTTTCACATTTAATGCTGTACCTTTGTCTGTCCCTTCACTCATCACAGACAGATTCTGCAGCTCTGGGCCGGCCAGCTCAGTGAACTTGCCGTCCTCATCCACCATACACTCCTATGGTAGAAGAAACACACGCACACACACACACACATCAATTATTTGATTTGTTGTGCACAGCACTTCTTCTGGTTAATCCTTCAATCACTGACTTTGGTTTTGAAAAACAGAACCTACCACAGACAGTTTAAAATGAGAAGCCACACTGTAATCCTCCATGCCGTGAGCTGGTGCTGTGTGGACCAAACCGGTTCCTTTTGCCATAGTCACATGATTGGCCGGCAGCAGTGGAACTTCCTTGTCAGGAATTGTGGGATGTTTGCAGATCCCACCCTCAAGCTGGGAGCCTTGGAAGAGACGAGAAGTCTCTAACTTATAATACACACCTTGAAAACCGCGCAAGCGTGTGTGTGTGTGTGTGTTTGTATTACCTGTGAAGGTGCCGACACTCTCGAAATCTGTGCCCAGCAGTGCGGCCACGCTGGCCGTGCGCTCAGTGGCCACTAAGAGCAGCTGAGAGTTGTCCGTCCTCTTCAACACAGAGTACCTGCAGAAACAAACATGGCGAAGGCTGAAACTTTCAAAGACACAAACACCACACACACTTCATGTGGCGACACGTCATTATTCGTATTTAAACATTTGATCATTGGCCTATGAAGAATAAAGAAACTTCACACTGAAAGCCTCAGTGTGGATATTTTTGAACCTTTATTATTTATTTATTTGTAAAAAGGTGATCCAAACAGAGTTATGAGGCCACAGTCACACATTTGTAAGACTGCAGGGAAAAACCACCACATGCTGTAACCAAATTCACATCAAAAATACCCAAGGTTGTACTCAATGCAAAGTGAAAATGCAAATTTGCTTTTCCATACTGATACTGGTAAGATAACCACACAGTGAACGTAGAAGCCCATTGCTAAGAGGAAAATTAAGCTTCTAGAGGCTCAGCTTGTCTGATCATAGATCATCACAGATGTTACTGGTTTGTACACACTGCACGATATCAGTCCGATAACAGCCCCACCGGGAAGACGTAGGACATTGGGTAGGCTCAGAAATATCGATGAGCGTCGGGCATGACAATCGATCGTTTCATCTCGCATCACGTGTAGTCTGTCATGTCTCTCTGAAGCGGCATGACAAGAATTTATGACTCTTTAATCACCTAATCTGACACAGTGAACATCTTAACAGACAAAAATATCTTGTAGTCTGACTCCGGCATAACAGTCTTCAACCTCACTAATATAAATTTGGTGGACAAAATGATAGAGACAACTGACTGAAGACACAATTCAGTAGCAACACAACTACAGCCTCTAATATGACTCAATTATCTGGCAACCGAGCATGTAATGCTAATTTATATCGTGACCAGAATTATCAGAATAAACTCTCAAACGTTGATATCAGTGACTGCATGAGAAATTATGTTTCTGACTGCTTTCTGGCACAAATCCACAGGATGATGCTGTCCTTCAGCTGCATCACTATTTCACTCAACTTCCAATTACCCAAATTACAAAAATACTTTAACCACAGCAAAAGTTACAAAAAAAAACAACTGAGACATTCCCTTTAGGACAGAAACCACAGGTGAGCAGATTCTGACATGAACACCTGAACCCAACAAAAAAAAGAGGGAAAGTATTTCCTCAGTATTTCTCATGTAATTTCAGGAGGCAGGTACTTACTGGGCGTTGGGCATGTAGCAGACGGCCTGGTTGGCGGGAATAGTCCAAGGCTGGGTGGTCCAAACCAACACTGAGACATTTTCCAAACCTGCTGTGGTGCAAAAAGCATAAGAACATGCACTCATACACTGTTCAGAGAAAAGAAACAAAATCTTTTAATAAGATCAGAATTTCTTGAGTGTGCGTGTATTCGTATTACCTGCTTCTGAGGCTATCTTAGGCGGCACTGTGATCAGGGGGAATGTGGCATAGATGGCTCTGCTCACGTGCTCGGGGTTGTACTCCAACTCTGCCTCTGCTAAAGCCGTTCTGGAGTGGCACAGCAGAAAAAGTTGTAACATAGAATAAAACAAAAAAAATGCAGCTCCGTGTCATAACCTCTGAACTCAGTACCTGGATGAAGGAGACCAGAAGACTGGCTTGTAGTCCTGGTAGACGAACCCCTGAGGAACAACAAAGTGGAATAAAAATGTTAGCCTGTCCAAAGAAAAAAATTGTTATTTTAAAGTATACAGCCACTGAGACATAACATTTTGTTTCAGTTCCATCTGTTTCTGAATTCATTCTCTGTAGGCTTCAAAAAAACAAAACAACCTCAACAGTTTTTGGCCTCTTTGGTCTAAGCAGAACTCGACGAGCGCGTCATTGCCCACCTTGCTGTGAATCTCCTGGAAGACTTTCAGCTGAGCAGCCTCATAGGACCCGTCATACGTGTAGTAGCACTTATCCCAGTCCGCCATCACTCCCCAGCGCTGAAAAGAGGCCTTCTGTCGAGCTATAGCCTCCTCTGCAAACACCCGAGCTGGATGGGGAGAAAACAACACATTACAGCAGCTTTTAATTTCATTAACACTGTTTATTTAGTTTTCTTGTATAAGTACAAACAGCAACAATGAACAATAACCCCCTCCCCACCCCTGTACGCTTCCCAATAACACATTAATGTGAAAGTAACAAAAGAAGGAGAATGGATGAGATAGCACATACACACACAAAACAAAAAAATACAACACTATCAAAATAAATATACAGACACAAAAAATAAATACTAACTAGAACGACCGCCTGGCAGAAACATGTCTCCATACAACATGCAGTTGGTGGACAGTCAGTACAGTGTGGTCTGGAAGAAAGGCTGGCTGGTGTTTGTGGTAGTGTTGGCTGTTTTGTGATGTAGGCGCCTTGTTTGTAACAAATACAGGATGGAAGAGCTACAATATAGGCCAAAGGAAGTTGTGGTCATTGGTAGTGCTGGTAATGAAATACAGCAGGCAAATAGTCAAATGAAGGTGATGAAGGCTGCTGTCATGAATCTTGCAGAATGTACAGCCAGGTCACATTCTTCACTTATTCCAGTCCAAAATTATGGCCTAGACACAAGTGACGTCACAATGATCTTGACCTCTGACCTTAAAAAAATCTAATCAAGTCATCCTTGCATCACAGTGGACCTTTGTATCAAACTGGAACAAATTCCGTCGAGGCGTTCCTGAAATATTTACAAGCTAAGTATTAACATCTGGCTGCAGTGACCTTGCCCTTTGACCTGTGACCTCCAAAATCTAAACAGGTCATCCTTGAGTCCAACTGGACCTTTGTACCAAATTTGAAGAATCTACCTCAAGGTGTTTCCGAGATATTACGTTCTCAAACATGGCCCAGACAAATGTGACGTCACAGTGACCTTGCCCTTTGACCTATGACCACCAAAATCTGATCAGTTCATCCTTGAAGAGTGAACATTTGTGCAAAGTTTGAAGAAAATCCCTCACAGCGTTCTTGAGATATCGCGTTCACAAGAAATCCGGACGGACAACCCCAAAACATTATGCCTCTGTGCCAGCAGGGTATGAAAATCACTGGTTGGTGCTCCCAGCGCCACTCCTGTCTCTAGGGTGATTATATATAATATATAAGAGAAAATAATATATTTGCCTTATGTTGGGTAACTGCACTTCTGAGGAATGTAACGAAAGGTTTCCACATTTCCTCGGACTCTTTTTATTTCTCAGTATGTAAGTTATCTTTTCTAACATCATACATGATGCCATTTCTTTCCTCCGTTCGTTGATGTTTGGTGTATTTACTTTTTTCCAATTAAGAGCAATAGGCTGTTCGGCTTGCAAGATGCATATATCTACAAGAGTCTATTCTTTCTTTCCTTATTTTAAGTTTGAAGGGTACACATCCAACATGTATGTCTCAGGTACAAGATGAAGTTCTATAGAGGTGACTCTGTTTAATCCATTATATTATTACATTACCAAATGTAACGGTACAAGGTTCCTTTATAGTTGTTGCATTTAGAACAAGTGTTTAGTATATTTTTGTCAAATCTGTTTAATTCTACTCATGTCATGAATATACGCATAAGCCACTTATACTGCAAACTACAGCAGCTTTTTATGTGTCTAACAGATCTCATGTTCATCCAGCTTTCTGCCTGCTTTTACCTTTCTGCCTGATCTGCAGCGGGCTGAGGCCACTGGTCCCCAGCTCTCCCAGAGCCTTCAGCTCAATGGGCAGGCCATGGCAGTCCCAGCCGGGGATGTAGTGGACCTGTCGCCCCCTCAGCATCTCAAAACGGTTCCGGATATCTTTCAGAATCTGGATCAAGCAGCACACAGAACACTCAATGATTATTTGTCATTGCTGAAATGAAAGTTAAAAGTTTCTAAACTGTACTGCAAATATTTGCAGCAGTTAAAAAATACATCAGTGATAAGAGATGTTATAATAAACCACAACAGTACGATAAATAACTGAAACTATCACCTTATTGAGTGCATGTCCTACATGAGGGTCTCCATTGGCATAAGGGGGTCCATCATGAAGACAGAACTCCTTCTTGGCCTTCCTCTCTCTCTGCCAGGAGTACAAATCTGCAAATCCACACTCCTGCCAAAATATGGAATTATACAACAATTCATATTGAGCTGTAACAGTGCAAACTCTTCAACACATTGACAGTTTACACACACACACGCACACGTTATCTAATTATGTACTGCTAGAGTCAATAACGTCATGATCCGACATCACATATGTGTCAGTTTGTGTTGTTACGGGGGGATAAAATCCTCCCCAACCCCCTAATGAATGCCGAATGGAAGAATACACTATAAATAAATGTATGTAACTTTAGGTCATGTGCTATAATATCTGCGCAGCTATCAACAAGCAGGGAAAGTTTAACTTGACTATTTTTTAGTGGAGGGGTCGTCAGCCGGGGCATCGTCACGTTACCTGCTGTATCTTGAGTTCTCGGTCCAGCAGCTTTTGTCCGGTCAGTTTCATTGGGAACTCGGTCCGGGGAAGGAGCACTGTGTCTCGGTACTGTCCCTGAGCGGACGCTGCCTCTGCGGGACCATGACAGCGGCTGGAGCTCGTGAAGAGAGCGCGGTGAAGGAGGCCGCCTCCCCGCTGTGACCTCCGTCCCCACCGCGCTAACGTCTGGCTTACAGCCGAAACTCGGCACAGCAGCATGGAGAGGCGAGGTAGCTCTGTGGCCGAGCAAAACCACCCAAAATTAAAACTATTTGCTTTTATTCTGAGATGTGACGGTGTGCAGGGTGCAGATTGTTAAATTCCACCCTTCGTCCAATGTTGTGTCTCTCCGGAAGGAATTGTCGAGAGGACAACTACGGAAAGCCAAGTGGGACAATAGTGATCCGCAGTCGCGTTTAACGGTATTCAGGAGCATAAAAACGCTGGAGGACGCCATTCATCCATCTTCAGTGGAAACTAACACAAAACACCAGTTTTTATTTTGAAAGTTGTTGACAAAATTTAGCGAAATTAAAAAAAAAACATTTATTCTCTTCAGTGATGAAGTTTAGAAGCTTCTGTCGTGTGCGTTTATTTAAAATGTTCACTGTCCTGTGGTCACGGTGGGAAAGTATAACTTCAGCTGGAAGGCGATGATGCAGATAGCTTGTTAAAGTAGTCACACATCTGTGTCCAACACCGAAGGCCGCCTACAACTCCTGAGATTTTTAAAAATTAAAAACATTAAAATGTACAAAATTGACCCCTGATTAAATTGGGCTACAAATATTTAAATTGTGATAAATATTCTGCAAGTACTCTCAAGTGTTGCTCTCCAGTCTCGGCAGTCTCTTAATGAACAGCAGTAATAATAGCCTTCTTCAATGTAAAAATGTTTTTTACCTTCGAAAATTTGAACTTTTTAGACGTCATTAACACCGACAAGACTACTCCAGAGGAGTGTGGCAGTGTATTATTATATAAATAGCCTACTTTTTCATTACGAGATGTGGGTGGACAGTTAAATTTCCTTTCTTTCTTTCTTTCTTTCTTTCTTTCTTTCTATCTTTTTCTTTCTTTCTTTCTTTCTTTCTTTTCTTTCTTTCTTTCTGTCCACAGGGGGAGGGGGAAAAGTGGACTTGGTAAATTAGAGTCGTTTCCTTACGTTCCCGTGTTTCCGACAGCACCTGAATGCAGCACGGTATAGGCTGCGGCGGCTGCAGGTGGAATTGAGTGGCTGATGATGTCAGCGGGGATATAAAGCGCGCGGCTGCCGCTCCTATTTCATTTATCCATAGGCTGCATAAAGCAGAGGAGCCGAGCGGAACTGAAGAATCTTTTGCGCACAACAAGATGAATAAGATGTGTTTAGCTCACATTGGAGTTTTCCTGCTGGCTCTCCATCTCCTCACATCACAGGTGAGATTTTTCCTTCATTTCGTCGTTTGTTTTCCACTCCAGCAGTTTCTTAACCTTAGTTTCTATGAGTTTACCTGTTTTGGCGTTGCAAAGTATAAACAAAATGCCTTCAGTGTAAGATGTTTAAACTTTAAAGTTGCTGTTCGCAGCTTTTAAGAGTATCTCAAGGCCATGTGATTCTAAGAAGAAATTCTCTTTAAATATAAAATAAATCTCTGTCGAATTTAGGGTAAATTTACAAGGGGAACTTTTTCTTTGGGGATGACACCCCGCTGTCGCAATTTTAAACTAGACTCGGGTGATGGAAAGCTGAGTTTTGGGGATACATGTTTGTTTTTGAACAGTCTCAAACTTCCTGTGTATTAAACAGATTGACTTTTTTTGCGCTTTCTGGCAAATGTGGAAAAGTTTTGTCTTCTGCCTCCCTGCTTGCACATGTCCAATAGGTGTTTGCGCTCATTTCATTACGGCTAATTCCAGCCACAGCCCTCCTGAGCTCATTTGTCTGACGTCGTCTTGTATGTTACAGGTGATCCAGGCTCAGGACAACTCAGAAATGGGTATGACTAAGGACAACTCCTCAGTGACTTCCGGCCCGGCTGCGAACATGACAGACAAGAACGGCTCGGGGAGTATCGCCGCCGTCACGCTGCTGCTCCCGCTCTCAGTGGCGGCCTCTCTCCTCCACGGCTGCTCCTAATGAGCGACTGATGGCTCTCCGCACCGACGCGCACCGCCAACACGGCTGGACTGGGGACGCAACGTGATTCCAAGAGCAGTTATTGAAAAATCCCCTCTATCCTTAAACGCATTCTGGATTTAACCAAAGAAATTGTCTCCTTATTTTGGAAAATTGTTTTGAAAGGAGCGCGCACTGCCGTGGCTCAAAGTGCGGTGCCCTTTTACGCATCAGCCGGAGACCCGCCCTGCCGCTCTTTAAATGTCCGCTGGTTTTTGCAGGAGCCCTTTATGGACTGTGAAAATTCCCCTTTTTCCGGGAAAACGCCAATCTCCTGGTTGAGGCGACGTTCTGTGGGGTGGGTGGGGTGAACATGTGTAATAATGCCCAAAATAAAAAAGCACCAGGCTTCACACGCCTCAAAGTGATTGTAAAGAAGTTTAGAAAAGTTTTGTATGTATTCTGCACGTGTGAAAATGTGATTGTGCTTTTAGATCTTTAAAAAAAACAAACTTTAAGTCAATAAAGCTTTGTCTTGTAAGTGACGACATGGACCGCCTTTTTTTCCCCCTCCTTGCTGCAGCTGTTTAACCTGAGGTGAACTTACAATACATTAGATTTTAAACTGTACTTTAGAGCTTCATTGATCAAATAATCGATAGAAATTAATAGCCAACTATTTCGCTAATTATTTGTTCTAGACATTTTGTAAATTTAAAAGCACAAAGAATTGCTGATTTAGTCTCTTAAATATGAGGATTTGCTGTTTGTCATTGAAAATAAATGAGTGTTTGTGTTTTGAACTATTTGAACAAAGGAAACCATTTGAAGACGTCACACGGGTGGAGGAGCATTTTTAGCACATTTTGACATTTCATGCAATGATTATCAGATTAAACAAATCGTTATTTGTAGCCCTAAAGTACTTCCTGGCTCTCTCTACCGTGAAATGCAAATACTGGGCAATTTTTTGAATGTACTGCAAAGTTTTTCTTAAATTCCCCCCCTGGGACAAATAAAGTTTTTCTGAATCTGAAGACATATGGCGATCAACAGGATGGCTGCACATGGGGATTTGGGATGTAATTAAAGATCTGCTGCAGACTCTTTTAGGCTCCTAAACTGGAGGTAAGGATCTATACTGTGACTATCTGGAAACATCCTAATCACAGCTGTGTTCCTTAATCAAGGAATGAAATATTAAACAGTCTTACATCTGATATGCATAGCTACGTTTGTCATTTAGATTAAATTTAATATTCTCCCTTGCAGACAATACATTGCATATCACAGCACAAGGCTGCAGAATAAATTAAAGTTGTAGTCCCCTCATGCTGCTCCTAACTAATGTGAATGTGGTCCTACGAAATGTTCACGAGGAGAAAGTGCTTTTACATTTTTGAGTGCTTAGCATTGGTTGAAGTCATGGGACAACACGGTTTTAGGTAGAGTCGCAACTAATAACCTGATGCATTCATTCGTCCTGATGTTGCATTCAAGTGATGTCGGAAATCGGAGCTTCCGCGTTGGGGAGTCGCTCCTCTGACTTTAAATACTTTGAGGTCGTAAAGTGGGAACAACATGGACGCTTCAAATGAGACTTGTGTCAC